>JAWWLR010021854.1:0-10931 GCA_035041075.1 Acraspis erinacei | reverse complement strand
AGTAGAATTATCAACTAAAAAAGATGTATTTTTAAGAAACAAGATTGGATTTTCTACTAAGAAAGATTAATTTTGAAACACAGAGGGTAATTTACTACCAAAAGGAAGAATTTTTAAGAAAATTTAAGAATTCTGAACCAAGAAGTAGAATTTTCAAACAAGAATGTTTATTTATAATAAAAAAGGGCGAATTTTTTATGAAATTGCAGAACTCTGAACCAAACAGCTTATTTATTAAATAAAAAAAGGATTTTTCAACCAAAATTTTTAATCACTGCAAAAAAAATCACTTTTCATTGAAATTCGAAAACTATCAACCAAAAAGTTCAATTTTCAACTAAAAAGGATGTATTTTTAAACAAAACAATTAATTTACTAACAAAAATGGCGAATTTTTAAGAAAATTTAAGAATTCTGAACCAAAAAGTTGAATTTTCAAATAAAAAGAAGAAATTTCAAACAAAAAATATTTATTTACAATAAAAATAGACGAATTTTAAATGAAATCCAAGAACTCTGAGCCGAATAGTTTATTTTCCAACTAACAAAAACGAATTTCTAATAAAATTCAAGAATTTTGAGCCAAAAAGTTAAATTTTCAACTAAAATAGAAGAATTATTTTCTACCAAAAAATACGAATGTTCATCTAAAAAAGATGAATTTTTAACCAAAAATATTAATTTAATATAAAAAAGACGAATTCTCAATCAAACTGACGAATTCTCAACCAAAAAGTAGATTTTTTAAAAAAGATGGGATTTAAAAAAAAAATTTAATGTAGTTCAACTTTACAACCTAGATATTAAATTATTATAAAAGTCAAAAATTCTGAACCAAATAGTTGGATTTTCAACTAAAAAAGAAGAATTATTTTCTATACAAAATTCCGGATTTTCATTCAAAATCAAGAATATTCAACAAGAAAGTGGAATTTTCAACTAAAAAATATCAATATTTATTTATTTTTAAACTGAAAAAAGGATTTTTAAACCAAAATTTTAAATCACTGCCAAAAAAATCAATTTTTATTCAAATTCGAAAACTATCAACCAAAAAGTTGAATTTTAAACCTTTATGTGTCTTAGAATTTAATGAGGATTTATTAGCATTATGAATTGCGTTTCAAAAAATTTTATTTTGAAACTTTATTTAAATTTCGCGGAAAAATGTATCGTTTCAAATTGGAAATGGCGCCTAATTTAAATAGTATAAAAATCCAAAGTAATAGAAAACATCATTGATATCCAAAAAAGTAAGTTACTAGTCGAGTTCTTAAATTCTTGTATAAAAAGATGAATTAAAAAAATTAATTTTCCACCCAAAAAGACTGATTTTAACAAAATTCGAAAATTCTACAACAAAAAGTTCAGTTTAAAAATAAAAAATATGAAATGAGAAAAAAATTTATTTATTTTAAAAAATAAGAATTTTCAGTCAAATTCAAGGATTCTGAAACTAAAAAGTTGAATTATCAACTAAAAAATATGTATGTTTATGCAAAAAGATTAATTTACTATAAAAAAGACGAATTTTCAAACAAATTCATGAATTATGAAAACAGTGGAATTTTCTACTAAGAAAGATTAATTTTTAAACAAATAGGGTAATTTACTACCAAAAAAGGCGAATTTTTAAGAAAATTTAAGAATTCTAATCCAACAAGTTGAATTTTCAAACAAAAATGTTTATTTACAATAAAAATGGCGAGTTTTTAATGAAATTCAAGAACTCTGAACCAAACAGCTTATTTATTAAATAAAAAAAGGATTTTTCAAACAAAATTTTAAATCACGGCAAAAAATCAATTTTCATTCAAATTCGAAAACTATTAACCAAAAAGTTGAATTTTCAACTAAAAAGAATTTATTTTTAAACAAAACAATTAATTTAATACCAAAAATGGCAAAAAACTAAAAAGACAAATATTTATGTACAATAAAAAAAGACGAAGTTTAAATCAAATCCAAGAACTCTGAGCCAAACAGTTTATTCTCTAACTAAAAAAAAGTAATTTTTAAACCAAAATTTTAAATGACTACCAAAAAAAAACGAATTTTTAATAGAATTCAAGAATTTTGAACCAAAAAGTTGAATTTTCAACTAAAATAGAAGAATTATTTTCTACTAAAAATTACGAATTTTCATCTAAAAAAGGTGAATTTTTAACCAAAAATATTAATTTAATATAAAAAAGACGAATTCTCAACCAAAAAGTTGTATTTTTAAAAAATATAGGATTTAAAAAATTTTTTAATGTAGTTCAACTTTACAACCTAGATATTAAATTGTTATAAAAGTTAAGAATTCTGAACCAAATAGTTGGATTTGCAACTAAAAGAGAAGAATTATTTTCTACCAAAAATTCCGGATTTTCAGTCAAAATCAGGAATATTCAAACAGAAAGTGGAATTTTCAACTAAAAAATATGAATTTTTATAAAAAGATTAATTTTCTATGACAAAATAAGAATTTTCTATAAAACTCAAGAATCTTTAACAAAAAACTTGAATTTTTGAATAAGATAGAATTTTTTAATTTTTAAGAAAGTAGTTCAGCTTTAAAACCTAGACATTTAATTGTTAACCATACAAATTTATTTTCTACCAAAAAGACGAATTTTCTATAAAATTCCAGAACTCTGAACCAAAAAGTTGAATTTTCAACTAAAAAGAAGAATTTGTAATCCAAAATTTTATTAACTACCAAAATATACAAATTTTTCATAAAATTCAAGAACTTTGAGCCAAAAAGTTGAATTTCAACTAAAAAATATTAATTTTTAAACAAAAATGATATTTTAGTACCAAACAGGCGAATTTTCATACAAAAAGATTTATTTACAATAAAAAAGACGAATTTTTAATAAAATTCAAGAATTTTGACCCAAAAAGTTGAATTTTCAACTAAAATAGAAGAATTATGTTCTACCAAAAAATACGAATTTTAAAACTAAAAAAGATGAATTTTTAACCAAAAATATTAATTAATCTTTTTGGTTAAAAACTCATCTTTTTTAGTTAAAAATTCCACTTTTTGGTTGAAAATTCTTGATTTTTAATGAAAATTCGTATTTTTTGTTAGAAAATAATTCTTCTATTTTAGTTGAAAAATAAACTTTTCGGTTCAGAATTCTTAAATTTTCTTAAAAATTCTTTTTTTTTGTAGTAAATTAATTTTTTTGTTACAAAATACATCCTTTTTAGTTGCAAATTCAACTTTTTGGTTGACAGTTTTCGAATTTGATTGAAAATTCGTCTTTTTTGTTATTAAATTACCATTTTTGTTTAAAAATTAATCTTTTTTATTGGAAAATTCAACTTTTTGGTTCAGAGTTCTTGAATTTGATTAAAAATTCATTTTTTTGTGTAGTGATTTAAAATGTTGGTTTACGAATTCTTCTTTTTTAGTTAAAAAATAAACTTTTTGTTTCAGACTTCTTGAATTTGATTAAAAATTCGACTTTCTTGATTGTAAATAAATCTTTTTGTTTGAAAATTCCACTTTGTTGTTCGGAATTAATATTTTTGGTTGAGAATTATTATTGAATTTTACTAATAGTTCTGAAATTTTATTAAAAATTTGACTTTTTAGGAAGGAAATAATAAATAAATAAATAAAATAGTGTTTGGTTTAACAATTTAAAAATTAGATTTTAAAGTTTGAGCTACTTTCTTAAAAATTAAAAAAAAATTTTAATTGATACTTTTGGTTGAGAATTCTTGAATTCGATTGAAAATTCGTCTTTTTTGGTGGTTCATGAATTTTGTTAGAAATTTGTCTCTATTTTTTAAGTCACAAATTTTTTTCTCACTGTCGAAACTTGAGCTTTTTTTTAAAAAATTTGTTTTTTTAGAACTAGTATGTTGAAACTTCATTTTTTTGTATTTGAAAAATTAATTTGGTAATTGAAAATTTAAATTAAGTTATTTGTAAGTAAGAATTAAATTTTTTGTCAAAATTAAACTCTTGTTAGAAATTCTTTTTTTTTTAAATTAATATAGTTTAGATGAAGTTTCAATTTTTTGTTGACTGGAACTACATTCTTAAAAATTAAAATAATTAATTCTTTTTTAAAAATTCAACTTTTTGATCAAGTTTTATTGAAAATTCGTATTTTTGGTGTAAAATTAATCTTTTTGGTTACAAATTTCCCAACTAGGTTTTAAAATTGAACAGCTTTCTTAAAAAGTAAAAAAATCCTTTTTTTAATTCAACATTTTGGTTGAGAATTCTTAAATTTTTTTAAAAATTCAACTTTTTTAAATCCTGCCTTTTGGTAGAAAATTAATCCTTTTATTCGAAAATTCATCCTTTTGGTTAAAAATTTAACATCTATGTTTTAATGTTGAACTACATTCTTAAGCATCAAAAAATTTCTTTCTATTTTAAAAATTGAACTTTTTGGTCAAAATTCTAGAGTTTTATTGAAAATTCGTTTTTTTTTTTTGGTAGAAAATTAATCTCTTTGTTTAAGAACTCATCTTTTTGGTAAAAAATTTAACAACTAGTCTTTAAAATTGAGTTATGTTCTTAAAACTTTTTTTTAAACTTTCTTTCTTAAAATGTAATTTTTTTGGTTTAGAATTCTTGAATTTTATTGAAAATTCTTATTTTTCGTAGAAAATTTACCTTTTTCTTTCAAAATTTATCTTTTTGATTAACAATTTAACAACAAGTTTTAAATTTGAACCAGTTTCTTAAGAATTAAAAAAAAAACACTTGATTTTTTAAAAATTCCACTTTTTGGTTGAGAATTCTTGAAGTACATTGAAAATTAATCTATAATTTTAAATTCATCTTCTTGCTGTTGTTAAAAATTAATCTAGGTTACTTAACAATTCAAATTTTTTCTTGAGAATTATTCTTGACTTTTACTAACAGTTCTGAAAGCTCGCCTTTAAAATTAAACTCCGTTCTGAAAAAATGTTTAAATTCTTTCTTTTTTATAAATTCAACTTTTTAATTGAAAATTCTTTAGTTTTATTGCAAAATTCGTATTTTATGTGTAAGATTAATCTTCTTGATTAATAATTTAACAACTACGGTTAAAAGTTGAACTAATTTCTTTAAAATTAAAAAAATTCTTTCTTTTTTTTAAATTCAACATTTTGGTTGAGAATTCTTTAATTTGATTGAAAATTCTTTTTTTTTTGTAAAAAAATTAACTTTTTTCTTTAAAAATTAATATTTTTGGTTAACAATTGAACAGCTAAGTTTTAAATTTGAACCACTTTCTTAACAATTAAAAAAAATCTTTCTTTTTTAAAAATTCAACATTTTGGTTCAGAATTTTCTATTTTTACTAAACTTCTTTTATTAAAATATATTAATCTCTTTTTTAATTTACCTTTTTTAGTAGAAAATTAACATTTTTAGTTAAAAAATTTAATAATTATTAGATTTTAAAGTTGAACTACTTCCTTAAAAATGTATTTTTTGGTTAACGATTCAGAATTTTAGTTAAAAATTCATCTTTTCTTTTAGAAATTGAACTGGTTTTTTGAAAATTCCTGTTTTTTGGGGTTGAAAAATTACTTCGGTCATTTAAAAATTACCTATTCCATTTTTTGATTAAAATGATTGTTTTTAAACTAAGAATTCAATTTTTGGTTCAAATTGAACTATTTTCGTAAAATTTGTTTTTGTTGTTGTTAAAAATTAATCTAAATTAGTAAAAAAATAATCTTTTTGGTTGAGAATTATTATTGAATTTTACCAATAGTTCTGAATTTTATTAAAAATTCCTCTTTTTTAATAAGTAGTTAATCTTTTTGTTCAAACATTAATTATTTTATTTGGACATTCAACTTATTGATTGAGAATTCTTGAATTTTGTTAGGAATTTGTTTTCGGTAGCTTTTTATTTAAAAAATAATTTTTTTCTCTGCCAATTTAAAAACTAGGTTTTAAAGTTTCAATTACTTTCTTCAAACTTAAAAAAAATTTTTTATATTGTACCTTGTGATTGAGAATTTGTTTGTTTATAAATTAAACTTTTTGTTTATAAATAATTTTTTTTAGTAGAAATTCAAGTTTTTGGTTCAGAATTCTTGAATTTTAGAGAAAATTTGGCTTCTTGGTAGAAAATAATTTTTTTGCTTTAAAATACATTTGATTGAAAATTAGTTTTTTTTTGTACTAAAATACTATTTTCTTTTAAAAATGAATCTTTTTTAGTTGAAAATTCAACTTTTAGGTTCAGAGTTCTTGAATTTTATTAAAAATTAGTTTTTTTGTATACGAGCACAAAATTTTGTGTGCTGAATTTTTTTATTTTGTTCAAAATAAGTCTTTATTGGTTCTAAATTAAACTTTTTGTTTAAAACTGATCTTTTTTAGTTTAAAATTCAACTTTTTGGTTCAGAGTTCTTGAATTTTATCAAAAATTAGTGTTTTTTTGTATACCATAAAAAAATTGTTGTGTGCTGAATTTTTTAATGTTGTTCAAAATAAGTCTTTTTTGGTTCTAAATTAAATTTTTTGTTTAAAAATTATCTTATTTAGTTTAAAATTCAAGTTTTTGGTTCCGAGATGTTGAATTTTATAGAAAATTCGTCTTTTTGGCAGAAAATAAATTTGTATTGTTAGAAATGTAATATCTAGCGTTTGAAGTTGGAATACATTCATAAAAATTAAAAAAAAAAGTTTTTTCTTTTTTAAAAATACAACGTTTTGGATGAGAATTCTTGAATTTTATTCAAAATTCATATTTCTGTTTAGAAAATTAATACTTTTGACTGAAAATTCATCTTTTTGGTTAAAAATTTAACAACACTTCTTTAAAATTAAACTACATTCTTAAGAATTATAAGAATTTCTTTCTTAAAAATTTAACTTTTTCGCTTAGAATTCTTGAATTTTATTGAAAATTCGTCTTTTTTGTCAAAAAAATGTTTTAATTCATCATTTGAATTGAAAATTACACTTTTTGCTTGAGAATTCTTGAATTTTGGTAGAAAAGTAATATTTTTGTATAAAAATTAATGTTTTGATTTAAAAATTAATCTTTTTGTTTAAAAATTTAATAACTCGTGTTTAAAATTTTACTATATTAAAAAAATTTAACTTTCTTTATTTCTTAAAAATTTAATTTTTTGTTCAGAACTCTTGAATTTGATTAAAAAATCATCTTTATGGTAGGTTTAAAGTAGGTTTAAAAATTCATCATTTTTAGTTTGAAAATTCAACTTTTTTGTGGAGAATTCTTGAATTTTTTTGAAAATACGTCTTATTTGGTTCTAAATTAATCTTCTTCTTTAAAAAATTATCTTTTTAGTGGAAAAATTAACTTTTTGGTTGAGAATTCTGAAATATAATTGAAAATTCGTTTTTTTTTTATAAATTAATCTTTTTTTCAATTCATCTATTTTAGTTAAAAAATCCACTTTTTGATTGAGAATTCTTAAATTTTATTATGAATATATGATAAAAATGAATAATCGATTTTCAACCGAAAAATGATTTTTCGACAATTTAATTGAATTTCAAACCAAAAAGATGAATTTTCAATTATTCATATAATTTTTAAATAAAAAAGAAACTTAAAAACAAAAACTAGAATAGTTCAATTTGCAGTTAGAAAGATAAATAACAAATAATTTTTAGACGAATTTATTAATTTTCCACCAAAAATATCAAGTTTTAAACAAAACTGGAATATTTACATCTCCAGTTGAAGAAATTTATTTTCAACTAACAAGAAATTAATTTTCATCCAAAGAAATTAAATTTTAATCACAGTGATGAATTTTCAACCAAAAATATGAATTTTTTTTATCAAATAGTGGAATTTTCAACCAACTACATGAATTTTCAACTAAAAAAATAAATTTCCTACCAAAAATTTAAAGAATTCTTAAATTTGCAGTTAGTAAAATAAATTTGCATAAAAAAAAAGAAAGGAATTTTGTTCTAAAAAGATAAATTTTCTACAAAAAATAAAATACTTAAATTTTCAGTTAGTAATGTCAATGTTTAAACAAACAAACAAACTAATTTTCAACAAAATAGTTCAATTTTCAACTAACAAAAATTAATTTGTAAAATTAATTAGAGTTAGAAAGATCATTAAATTTTTTAGGAATTTATTATTATTGTTAATAATAATCGTGTTAAAAAACAATATTTTTCCAACAATTAATTATTATTATTCATAATATTCGTTTAAAATAATGCAAAAAAATTAGTTTTTTCAAAAGTTTTCCCCTTTTTGTAGAATTTCCAATTAGAGTGAGCTAAATAATTAATTGACGTTAACAAATTGAATTGTTTGAACAATTTATTATTATTTTTAATACTATTCGATTCAAATAATGCTAGAAAGTCGCAGTTTTTTCAAAATTATTCCACTTTTAGTCTAATTTTCAATTAGATGGTGGTAAAACATGACTATTGTTACGAAAAAAATTGATTAAGCAATTTATTATTATTGATAATAATAGTCCATTTTAAAAATGCTAAAAAATTACAGTTTTTTCAAAAATTTTCACACTTTTTTTTAAAATTCCAAGCAAAATGAGGTAAATAATGAATTTAGGTTACAAAAATTATTTATTTAAGCAATTTAATAATAATTTTAATTCTGCTCTATTTGAATAAGCCTAGAAAGTCGTGGTTCGCAAATGTTCTACTTTTTGTCCAATTTAAAATTAGGTTGAGAAAAATAATTAATTAAAGTTAACAAAATTAATTGTTAAAATAGTTTATCATTATTTTTCTAAATACTCTCTCAAAATAAATTCTATAAAATTACACTTTTTCCAAAAATTTCCACTTTTTGTCCAATTCTCAATTAGTTTGAGGTAAATCAATAATTAAATTTTACAAGATTAATTGTTTAAACAATTTGTTATTATTGTTAGCAATATGCTATTTCAATCATCTTTGAAAGTTACTGTTTTTTCTGAAATTTTCAACTGTTTGTCTACTTTTCCCTTAAACTGAATTAATAATTAATTCAATTCAGCAAAATACAGGTATAAGTAATAATAAATTGTTTAAACAACGATATTTGTTATCTTGCATTACTTATTACCTCACTAAGTTAAAAGTTAACAAAAAGTTAAAATTTTCAAAAAAGCCGCATCTACTAGCATTACTACAGGAGAAGATTATTAACATTAATAATAAATTGTTAAAACAATTATTCTTGTCAACTTTAATTAATTATTGTTTTACTCTAATTGAAAAGTGGACAAAATTTAAAAAATTTCAGCAACAAAAAGTCGGATATATCTAGTATTAATATAGAAGAAGACAGCTATAAACAATAATTATTTGTTTAAAACAATTATTTTGGTGAATTTAAGATAAATAATTACTTTTTTCTGAAATATTAAATTTATTCTTCCCTTTTACTTACGAAAAATAAACAATTAATTATATTTAATTAAAATAATTGTTTGAAAAATTATTGTTTATAACTATTTTCTCCCATTGTAATGATGGATAATTGCAGTTTTTTCAGAAATCGTCCATTTTTAAAGTAGACTGAGATCATAATTTTTTATGTTAACAAAAATAATTGTTTGAAATAATTTTTTTATTTGAGAATATTCTATTTGAATATTGCTAAAAAATATAATTTTTTAAATAAATTATTATTTTTAATAATATTATCTTTGAATAATGCTAATTTTTTCCGGTTTTTCTAAAATATTTCACTTTCTCTCCACTTTTTACTTAGAGCGAGGAAAAAATTAATTAAATTTAACAAACCTGATTATTTATATAAATTATTATTGATTCAAAATATTTTTTCTTATAGCTTGTATTAATTATTATCTCACTAACAAGAAAGTGTTCGAAAGGTGGGAAATTTCAAAAAATGTTTTAAAAAAAAACAAAAGAAGTTTTCGAAAAAAAACGTTCCAACATTAATCAAAGAGAATATTATTTAAGATAATAATAATAATAATAATAATAATAAATACTTTAAATAATTAAGTCTTTTTTGTGAATTCAACTGTTTTTATTCAAAATTAAAATATTTTTTGATGAAAAATAGACTATTACATATTTTATTGATAATTTTTTTTAAACTATAAGATCAAATATTTAGTCATAAATTAACTTTCTTATTGCAAATTTATATATTTTCCTTTCGAAAATTAAATAATTTCAAAAAAAAAATGATAAAAAATGAACTTTTTTATTGAAAACTGATATTTTTTGTTCAAAATTAAACTACCTTGGTAGAAAATGGAACTATTTATTTAAAAGTTAAATAATTCTGTTGGAAATTCATTTCCTTCAGTAATTTTTTAAAAATAATTTAGCTATTCCATTTTTTATTAAAAACTTAACATTTTTAATATAAAATTATCATTTCTGGTGAAGAATTGATATTTTTAATTATAAATTGATCTTTTTGCAGGAAAATTCGTATATTTAGTAGAAAATTGGTTTTTTTCAGCAAAATTAATCTTTTTGCTTGACAATTCATACTTTTTGTTTGAAAATGCAGGTGCTTCAATAAAAATAATTCTGATTTGGTTAACAATTTAACTACTTTCTTCAAAATGAGTCTTTTTTCCTTGAATTAAACATTTTTTTACGTAAAATAAAAATATTTCTTGTTGAAATATTAACTATTACATGTGTTGTTGATAAATTAATTTTATTTATTAAAAAATCAGCTGTTTGGTTTAAATTAAAAGTTCAATATTTAAAATTCATTGTTTTGTTGAAAATTTTTGTTTCTGCCTTGAAAGTTCAAGAATTTTGTAGAAAATTAAACTTTTTGTTTGAAAAATAACTTCTGTGTTGAAAATTTATATATTTGGTTAAAAATTGAACTATTTACTGGAAAATTTTACTATTATGTTAAAATTTTGTTCTTTTGTCTGTAAAATTAATTCTTTTCTCTGATAACGTGGCTATTAGATTTCTGGTAAAAAATTTAATTTTTAATTTTTAAATTTAACCATTT
>JAWWLR010021701.1:0-10938 GCA_035041075.1 Acraspis erinacei | reverse complement strand
CCAAAAAGCGACCAGGGGCCCTCCCACTCCTCGAAAAATATTTTATATCCCGTTCTACGATGCGGCGGTTCAATTGAAGTTGTTACTAAAATGGGTTTTCTGCTCGCTATAAATAAATATACATTTAACTATTAATTAGCCAAATATATTTAATAAATAATTATAAGAAAGACATTATAAGATAAGGCTTCAAATTGTACACCCGCTGAACGATACAGAAGAAAAATTAAAAGAATAATAAGCATTTCAAAACTAAATATATTAATTTTATAGTACAAATAACTTCATTGAGACTATAGACTATTCGTGCATTATTACAAATAATCAGTAACTGTCCCTCATATATGTACAATTCAATCAAATTTAAATTTCATTAAATCTTTGAATTCTGTAGAATTCTCTCGATTTTTTAGGATTCACTATTGCATACTTGTAATCTTTGAAATTCTTTTAAAGATTCTAAAGGATTCTCTTGATATAGTCACGATATAACTTGAACGACCCGGGTGCACCGGATCGCGCACCAGGTCATTTAAAACGTCATCTACGAGAACTATTTTGAAATTAAAATTTGGTCAATAACCAAAACATTTACAAATGGTGAGTCGACGACTGGGGTGGGAAGGATGGTGCACTAGGCAGTTAAACACGTATTCCACAAGAACATTTTCAAAATTCAAATTTTTCCACACCCAAAAGAACTACCAATGGTAAGTCGACGACCCGAGTGCGCCGGATCGTGTAGTAGATCATTTGAAACGTCATCCACGATAACTATTTTGAAATTTAATTTTTTTGTGACTCGACGACCCGGGTGGACAGGACCGTGCAGCAGGTAGTTTAACATGTATTCTACAAGAACTTTTTCCAAATTAAAATTTTTCCAACACCCAAAAAAACTACCAATGGTGAGTCGATGACCACGGTGCAGCGGATCGTGCACCAGATCAGTTAAAAGTCGTCTAAGAGAACTTTATTGAAATTTAAATCTTTTCAATAACCAGAACAATTACAAATATTGTGTGAACGACTAGGGTGCGCAGGATTATGATCCAGGTATTTAAAAACGTATTCTGCAAGTACACATTACAAAATTTACATTTTTCCAACAATCGTGAGTCGGGCTCACGCGCATCATCGACTCACTACTGATAGTTATTTTGGGTTTTGGGAAAATTTGAATTTGGAATAAGTTCTTGTAGAATACATTTTTAACTACCTGGTGCACGACCCTGCCCATCAGGGTCATCGACTCACCATTTGTAATTGTTTTGGTTATTGAAAAAATTTAGAAGTGATCTTACCATTTAGAGACGTTTCGTCTATTGACAAAGATATTTCCAATTGTATTGCCATGATGGAGCCATGCTAACTTTATGACGCGGATAGTATCTTGAAAAATCGAGCAATGTTACGTTAATGATGTGCCTAGTCCACAATTTTGCAAAGTCCATTAAAAGTAATTTTTTTCCAATATTCTGCTGAAAAATTGATTGGATGATGTAGCTTTTTGAAATTTTCATAAAGTCCAATCAAAGAAACTATTTATCCACAAATCCTTTCTAAAAAGTGCGAACATTTAGTAGATTTTGTCCATATTCTAAAATTTTTGTTCTAAGTGCATTTCAAACCAAATCACGTTAGACCGTGGGCGAAGCATGGCAGAGGTGCCATTAGCGAAGCTTGACCCATTGTTCATAACCATGGGTCGACCTTGGGACGACCGTGGGTGAAGATTGCGGCAATCTTGTGCCACGCTTATCATATGCTTAATCCACGCTTAAGTCACGCTTACACCACGCCTAACACACGCTCACCCCATTGGCACCCGCGCTTATAACATTGTTTACCCATGGTTCACCCATTGAAACTTTTCCAAGCGGGGAGTGCTCTATATCCAGATCCAGACGTATTTACTAAAATAAAGGTCAGACAACTTAGCGGCGCCACTAACGAAAAACGAAATGTCATATAATTGTAATTGTAATTTGTAATTTACTGAAAAAGTCCCTAGGGCTAAGCAGACCTCTAAGAAACAAAAATATACATAGTAATATGCTTAATACATAATGTATATCAATGGCCGTTAGAATAAAAAAATAATAGGTTGAAATACATACTAGCATTGTCATTATACGATATGTTTTAAATAAAATCCTCGACTACATTAATTTAAAAGAGGTCAACATAATACTAAATACTGTTACCAATAGGTAATTTCGAGTAAATTATTTGGATTATTAATTAAATACCGAAAAAATTCGATTTTAAAATGATAATAAGAGGACGTATCCCTGATAGATTATGGTCTTCTATTCCATAGACGTGCCCCTCTAACCATAAACAAAAAATATTCACTTAAATGCTGAGGAGCTTCATTTTTAGATATTCTAAAGAGCAAATCGACCATAAAAAATTGTATTCTTTTCTCCACGGGCAAGAACCCAGCTCTGTCCCGATATAGAGTGATGTGTTCACTTTTTGGTAAGTTATATACATATAAAATGTATACATACAGAACATGAGAATCAAGATCTTAACTAGGAGAATCCGATTTGAGGTTGGCAAATATTCTTTATTTTTATTTAATTTCTGTAGAATTCTGTAAATGTTCCAAGAAATAGAGATTACATGCTCTTTCTAAGACAGAGTACGATTGAGCAAGTATCCTAAATCCTTGATTGAATAATGAAAAACAATATTAACATTACCACCTCTAAAAGAATGAAGGGTAACGAGTGCATCCAATAATGGAGGAGCAGAAGACCCAATAATCATAGAATTAGTTTCAGCTGGATTTAAAGCAAGGCCATTTTTCTCAGCCCAAAGCACGATCCTATCTATGTCCTCTTGGACCTCACTAAGAAGTGTATTCAGTTCTGCAGCAGGTCTAGGAAGGTAAAATTTGAAGTCATCAGCGTATTGAAGCTAATTGAAAAATTTTAGATCTCTTCCAAGATCAGAGGGAAACAAGTTAAAACACGTAAGTGCTAGTTTAGACTCCTGCAGGACTCCACTTTCAACTACACCTATGCGGAGAGGTCAGTGTTACTAGTGTTTCCCTTTGAGTACGATTACTTAAATAGGATTCAAAGCACTTTCTTGCTGAATTAGACATTTTGAATAATTTAAGTTTTTGCAAAAGTAAACTATGGTTCACTGTGTCAAAGGATTGTGGAAAATCAAAAAGTACCACAACAGTAATCTCCTTTTTATCGATCGCCAGCTTATAATCAGTAGTGATTTTAAGAGACGCAGTAAGTGTACTATGTTTGGCTCTGCATCCCGATTTTTATGGGTCTAATAATTTATTACTATTGAAATTGGCCGGAAGTCTCTAGTGGTCGTAGGGGTGAATATTTTATGTATCGGTCGAATTAGTGCCTTTTTCCATATATAAAAAAATATAACCTTTTAGAGATGCATTATAAATCTCAAATAATATTGGCAAAATAAGTGGCAGAGCTAATTGGATCATTTTTATCGAACTTCCATCCATACTGATTGCATTAGAACTCACTTCCGTTACTTCCTGAAGGAAAGTGGCAGGTGTAATGTTGGAAAAAAAGAAATCCTGTTCATCGAATGTTTGTAAAAGTGGATTGGAGACAGCAGTTGGAAGACAAGTTGTAATGACTTTCAACATAAATGTCGCAACGAAATCAGTAGGAGAGAAATTTTGATCAGGAGATTCCTGCTTGGACCGTATTAACCGCAAGCACCTGAGAAGATGAAAAATGTTTGCTTTTTGGTTTCTATTTCTAATTGCGTTAAAGTTAAATTGGTTATGAGAGTCACTAATTTTCGTTTGAACAAGATTCCTTAATTTTAGAAATTTCTGCTGTATACTACTATTCTTTGTCCTTCTTGCTATTCTACGTTTCGCGTCTCTTTTTCTCATAGATTCTCTAATTTCTGAAGTAATCTATGGGGCTGTTTCTCTTCTCGAACGTGGTATGTAAAGGGGCGCAAACTCTTTAAATGGATCTGTCAAAATTGTAATTAAACGACTTATCTTTGTATTCACGTCACGAACTGAGGATAAATTCGCCCAATCATATGACATTAAATGATCCTGAAACTCTTGTTAATTGATAAGTGTAAGATTTCGAGTCACTCCCACTACTGAGCCCCTAAGACTTTGATGTATGTATGTAAAGACAGACCCCGATCTGTCTCTACGAAAGAGCGTGTAACCGTTAAATAACATTGCACTTGAAGGAATGTCAGGTTTATGCCAAGTTTCAGGTGCTGCAATGTTATGATATGAACATGTACCAAAATCATGTTTAAACTCAAGGTAATGTGCGGAAAGAGACTAAACATTAACATGGCAAAAGCTTAACTTGGCCATAAGATGAATAAGAAGATCATATTCCGATATATGTTATTATTTTCCAGAAGACGAAGCTCATAGTAGATTACAAAGTTGAAGTGAGAATCAGTAACCAAATCAAGCCAAACTACTCGAAAGTCGACATATATAACTCGAAGATATTTAGTAAATATTGCAGTGTGACAAGCCATACCGTACATATTTTTACCAACATGTATAATTAAGTTGATACTCTGACGCTGTAGTTGCTCTCTAAGTCCCTCGAAGGTCTGCAGATTAGCTGGGTAAATTCTTGGAGATCTATCCCCCTTTTGACCAAAAATTTTACTGCCCGCAATCCACAGATATTTGATACTTTTTTCTCTTCTGAGACTCAGGGCAATGGCGTAGATTTTCCGGTTCAAAGGTGGGAGGGCTTCACGTAGAAACACACGATGATTATCTTTTCTCAATCATCCGAGGTTTCCAATAGAGAAGTCTCTCAAAACCTTCCGTCTCTCAATAAATTTAACTCTAAAATCCTGTTTGCCAAATTTCACGACGATGATAGGGGGATCCATGATTTTGTGAGTGTCGGTGCTTTAATAATCGGTTTTGTTTTTACCACATCTTCCCTCATTAAGGGAACGTCCAGAGCCTTAGCTATCGATTTTATAATAGAAAAAAATCTTCATTAGGCTTCAGAGGAACATTATGAATTTCCATAGCCATTGGGAGGGCCGCCTGCTCGTTTACGTTGAACGCAGGCTCAAGAGTAGTTACTTTTACTTTTAAATCATTGGAAGCCTTTTTAATTTTCTTCATACCCTTCTTTTTTGTTATTTTTGGCAAAAAATTTTTTTTCCTCTATTAGTTTTTGAGAAAACAGGGCGGAGTTAGCTTTTCGTAAACTCAGCGGCGTCCTTTACAAAAATCATTAAAAAGTCATTGAAATAAAAGAAATGACTAGTTTATATTTTTTTGTTATTTTTTTTATTTACAATCCGCTATGAATCGCTTTGTTAAAATCAGCCCTTATTTTAAAAAATTAACCCTTTTAATGAAAAAAGTATTAGAAAACAGTATTTAAAACATGACTAGTCTAGATTTTTTTGTATTTTTTTGATTTCCGATGTGATATAAAAAACTTTTGTAAAATAGTAATATGGTACTCTTTTACCTAATTATTTCTCAACATTAATCGTTACAAAAATCACCCCCGTAATGTATATTACTTTCCACTCTCTGTACGTATATTAAAAAATAATAATTTACCTTTTTCGATGCAGATTTTAATTTCTTTGAACAACTTTCAGCACAACAATTCTTAGAATGAAAAATCCATTTTCATATAACGAACAATCTAACTTTTCAGAACAGTGGCAAATTGTTTGAGAACAGACTTTTTCTGAATTAATTTTTCTGAAATGTTATTAAAACTCTTTGTAAAGGTAAGTTGAAATAATTTTAAAACCCTAAAAAGCACTCGTATGATAGGAAAGGATCCTTGGGATCGACATGTAAGTTGTAAACTACATTTTGGCTTTTATCTGTGTAATAAACTGTGACAACCATTTGTCCAAATCACTTTCACAAAAAAATGCATCTCTTCCTGTACCTAATTGTCACATAATACAAAGTCGCCGATGTATTATCTCGTTGAAATGCACGGTTGTGGTGTTTCTGCAAATAAATATTCCAGATTCGAACTTGTGAAAATTCGATTGTATTATGGTAGTTCGGTTTCTCGATTTTTCCAGCGGGTTAACCTGGTAACGATTCATATTCCGACTACACCAGGAAACCACCCCAAACGTGAAATATGGCTAAATTTAATGAGAAGAATTTTTAGATCGTTTTCGCCTCAGTCTAAAAATGTACATAGTCTACCACTAACCAAATTCAGACTAGTTTCAAGATAAGGGTAGTTTTCTGATAATACTAAAACTTTATGTTTTTGCCGCATTGAGGGGATACAAAATCATCTTACAGTTCATAGTCTACCATCAATCAAATTCAGATCAATTTCACGATAAGTGTATTGTTTGGGGGATGCTAGAATTTCATACCTTAGAGAATCGGGTCTGTCGAAAAACCAGATGACTGATCTACCTGGATATGTTCGAAATTTGAGGATTTTCGATAGTGGCAGATTCGAAAAAATTCTCCAAAGGCCTCTCATCAAATTTAGCCATATTTCACATTAGGGGTGGTTTTCTTGGGTAGTTGGAACATATTTCTTAAATTATGTGAAAACATTATTTTAGAAAAAGTCTGCTCTAAAAAAAAAATTGCAATCGCTCTGGAAATTCAGATTGTTCGTTATATGAAAATGGATTTTTCTCCTTAAGAATTGTTGTACTGGCAGTTGTTTAAATGCATTAAAATAGGCATAGAAAAAGTTAAATTATAGCTTCTAAATATACACACATAGACTGGAAAATAATATACATTACGAAAGTTATTTTGTAACGATTAGGGGTAAGAAATAATTACTCTTAAAAGGAACGTGTTACTATTTCATACGTAAGTTACATCTATGTAGATATCGAATTTTTCTCAATGCGTGTTTTTATTACAAGGTGTTGCTTTTATATAATGGTTAAATTTACAAAAGCGATTGCTATGACATTAGAGAATAAAGATAGAGCACAAAAATCAAGAGCACAGAAATCAAGAGCACAAAAATCGCAACAATTAATTATACAATTCTTGGCATCAGGCTGCAGGTTTGTATTCGGATACAAATACGGGGTTTTTTTTTGTAACGATTAGGAGTCAAAAATAATTTTGCTCCTCAGTTATGCTTTAAAAATACCGCATTAATATTTTATAAGTATCTTCGATCTTGATAGTTTCTTTTTTTAAATACATTTTTGCAGAACATGGGGTCTCTTTTCAAAATAATGGTTAATTCTTCATAAGTAAGAAAAAAAATAGCAAAAAAATCTAGCCCAGTCATTTTTTAACTATTTTTGTATTACAGGGGGTGATTTTTTAAATAAGGGTTGATTTTACAGAAGCAGTTCATTGCACATTGTAAAGAAAAGAAAATAGAAAAAAATATATTCTAGTCAGTTTTTAAATTTCATGATTTTTTATGCCGCTGAGTTGACGGCAAACTAGTGCCGTCCTGTTTTCTCAAAAACTAATAGAGAACTAATAGAGTGTTCTTAATTTAAATAAAACGTTTGTTCAAAAATCTGCTCCGATGCAGTCCAATCTCTCTAGCAATCACCCCAGACGAAGAGTTTCACACAGTCAGAATGTAAAGCTCTCCACTCGGGCCTATTATTATCCGAGGTCTTTCTTTTTAGGCGTCATTCATACCACTGGCAACATTCATCATTCACTTATTACGAACTATTGTTCACCACAATTTTCTGTCCTATCATACTTCTTTAGCTTCCTTCACTTCCATGCATTGCCTCTTGCCGGCTCTTGTGTTTCTATGGCTTTTTATATCTCGTCGAATTAGAAGATATTCTTCCTCTAACTAGATTACCATTAAATTCATTCGCAATTCTAACAATGATAACCCGGAGCACAGTCCAAGAGCCCTCTATATTTGTCTTGGGTATTAGCGCCTCCCAAGTTGTTCTGTCTTTTTCGTTTTCTGTCTTTACCAACCTTAACCTAAGTTTATTTTTGAGACTAAAAGGTAATGGTCCGCTGCATAGTCAGAACTGCGACAACAAATTGGATCGTACTGTGAGTAACGCTCTTGCTTCATGTGTACAAGTGGGTCATTTTATGCCTAAAATTAATTATTTGTAATGGAGAAGCCCTTTTATAAGCATAAGTTAACCAATCTGTCACCCTCAATATTCATTTTTGCACCCCCAAAAATTATCTAGGACCTTTTCCGTACCCTGAAGTTGGACACCAACCCATCCATTCACATCTCCTCATAAAATTATTCCTTTCCCATGATTTTCAGTATCCATGAAGGCGTATTTTACGTTTTACTTCACTGATTTACCACCAAATAGGGTGTATCACGCTATGAGAAATAATATTCTGATTCCTGCTTTGATTCCAGACCAAAAAAATTGGAGAGAAACGAATTCATGATTCTTGACATACTGCAATCAGAGCGACTGCTCATGACCATATTTTAAGTCCATCCTTCAACTCGCCATTTTTTATTTTTCTAATGTCGCATCCCGTTTTTTCAGGTATACATAAAATATGTGGCTTCCTTACGCGCATATTTTTCCCTAATTCGCTTCCCTTAAGATCATTTACCCCTATAACATCCCAAACACCCAGTCTCCATTCAGCGCCTGCAACTTTACCTTTCTCGAATGGATGTCTTTCGTCAACAAAAGTTGCAATACATTTCGAGACAACTCTATTTTTTAAATTATTTATTGTGTAAAGAGGACGTCTAACTACCAGCTAATATCAAGAAATATATTTTTCGAGTAACTGCCTGAATTTTAAAGGTTTTTGTTAAAAATTCTAAAAATGTTCTTCAAGATTTATCATTTTATTTGAAAACTAATATATAATCAATATAATATAATCAATTTAAAAATTGATCTGTTTCAGTTAAAAATCAAACATTTTCGTTCAAATGAGTATTTTTGGTTAAATTTAACTGCCTTTTGTTCATATTCAAATCATTATTGTTTGAAATATCAACTTTTATGCTTTTCGTTGAGAATTTATATATTTTAGTGAACTAAAATATAACTACTTGGCTGAAAGTTGAACTAATTTGTAAAAAATGCATTTTTATTTTGGTTGAAGATGCATAATTTTAGTTTAAATTTCAACCATTTGGTTGTAAATGCACTTTTTTTAAATAAAAAATTTGGAATTCCAAACTCAATTGTTTTGTACAAAATTCCTTCTTTTGACAAGAAATTTGTTGTATTTTGTTGAAAATTCGACTTTTGTGGTAGGAAATTATTCCATTTGGTAAACAATTTATTTTTTTGGTTGAAGCAATAATTATGTGATATAAAATTGATATTTCTTTGGTTATAAATCTAATAACTCCGTTTAAAGTTAAAATATTTGTTTTAAAATTTATTTTATATAAATTAAATACTTTTTTATATTTTTTGGCTGAAAATTGATCATACATAAGTCGAAAATTGAACTATCTTACAGAAGAATGTTGGCGTATGTTGTTTAAATTAAATACTTGTCTAGATTTTAAAAATATACCAGGAAAGCAGGACGTTCGCAAGAAATTTTCCGGGGTGCAATTGAATTGAACGATGAATAAGGCTATTTAATGAAGAAAAAGTATAAAAATATTGGTACTTTTGTTAATAAGATGTCTGAAATATAGGTATTTTCTGTTTAGGTGCTTTTAAACATCCGTACGGCTAGAAACACTTTAAATAATTAAAATGGAATGGGTTCTTAATCAGAAAAGGCACCCTTTGAATGCTCACAACAATAATTTTGGTCAAACCCTTACCCTTTTCCCAACTCTCGTAGGGCCTCCGAGATATACTTGTTTAAAAGTTTAAGAAAATTCCTTGATTTCGAGTATCTTGGGTATTTGTTCCAATCCTGGTATGTCTTCTTTAAAAATTTTATTGAGAATTTTATTATTTATCGATAAACCAATCTTATAAAATCTTTTTAGCATCCCTGAGAAAAACTAAAACTTTTTTTAGTTTTCCGTTTTTTTATAGTGTAGGCACATTTTTTGCGACTTAGAGCGTTAGAAACAAATGAGTTTTTAACAACATTGTCATTTTTGCACAGTAGCACCTCATCATGTATGCCTCAGAAACATGTAAAACTTTTACGTCGTCTATCTCGAGGTTAGATTTCTCGAAATGAAAAAAATCTTCCTATCGAATGAAAATTTATCTCCGCCACTGGTGGTTCAAAACCTATATTTCTTAGATAAATGCATATTTAATTGATAGCCCATTGATCAACTATAATTGAAAAAAATTTATTTCTCGTAACTTTGTGCAAACAAACTGAAGGCAATATTTTAAAAACGGAAGCAGACTATGTCACTTTAAGAAACTTCTCAAAATGGCCTTCTAACTGTTTGAAAAAAGGTAGCAATTAGAATTTTCTATTATTCACATTTCCATGCTTATAAATTTCATTCAATTATTATATACAGCCCTAAATAAGTTTATATATATTTTACTACACAATTACTTGTTTTTCACTATTGAATTAGGAGATATCTTGTCTAATCGAATTAATGGCCTAATTTTCTCTAATCGTAAAATTTCACTAGTAATTATTTAAGTTTTGACAATTTTGATTTAAAGAGGCAATAAACTATATTTTACGAGAAAAAATCTATAAAATAAAAATAAACTGCTTTTGACACTCAAGTTGATCAATATTCAAAGCAAGGCATTTTAAAAAGTGTGTTATACAATTGCAATTTTCTATAGAAAATGAGAAAAATCTACATCCAAAACAAATAATGAAAACCGAAATTAATATCCTAATTGCGTATTAATTTGGAGCCTATTAATCTCTTAAAATTTAAAAATGGTAAAAAATGCGTATTTTTATCATTTTGTTTAAACAGTCTGTAGGAAATGCTTTTGAACTGAGACCAGGCTACATCATGTCTTCAACCTTACAATATGACCTTCTTGTTGTGTCAAAAGATTCAAGAATGT
>JAWWLR010021638.1:0-10942 GCA_035041075.1 Acraspis erinacei | reverse complement strand
CTCAAAAACCCCCGAGTAACAAGTGTTATGAAAATCCAACAACTTATTAAAAATGTGTCCGCCATTTTGGATCCGCCCTTTTGAATTTTGGAAATCTGACATCAGATTCGTGATCAGTGACCCCGAAAACCCACTAAGGTGCATACATCCGTCAAATTAGTTTTATATAAAAATGTATGCCGCAAAGGGTTAATTGATGTGCAGAAATATTTTTAAGGAAGGTAAGTAAAAAAAATCGCAGGCAATCAGTAACTTGCGTATACAGATTGCTGAAATGTTTCATTCGTCGGTGAAACACTCCTAATTGAAAAGAATTATTACAACAATTTTTTTAAAACAAATTCAAGCAAATTTTAGTGTAAAAATCGTATTTTTTAAAATGGCCTCCGTTTTGTGAAATATTAATATTTTTCGAAGTTTGTTTTGGTTCACCGACTAACTAAAGGTCTAATCTTTAAAAATATTTTTCATTAGTTCATTTTATACTCACGAGTGAGACGCTAGAAATTGGGCAAATTGATCTATCGAACTTGGACATGTCGGACATGCGCCCTTATAAATAAAAATATTATCGTTGCATCAGGCTGAAATACATTTTTTTTATACTTCAAGAGTACCTGAATAAACTACCAAATTTTTGGAATGAATCGTTATTATTTTCATCCCCCAAAAAATCCATGAAAATCCCCTAATTTGCAGGCTGTTACACGGGATTCCCCCTTAAAACGAATTAATTACTTTGATCATATGGTCCAATAAAAAACAATGGCATCAGATGTCAAAGAATCAACAATTCATTTGTCAATTTTTCCCACCTACATGTGGACCTTTCATTGCAGGTCTTCTTTAAGGGTAAATATAAACTAAGTCAAATGTATATAAAAGTTTTTAAGCTGGTACAGGATTTCATAAATTATAGTTAATTAAGTTTTACAAATTTCTTTATTTGTAGTATATAAATATATAAATATATAAATAATAATATATAAAATAAAGTATATATAAATAATAAACGTTAAAATTAATTACAATAAATCTCATACATATTAAATTTTTCAATAAAGTTTATATTGGTGAAACTGGTAGATGACTCAAAACTCGTATTAATTAAGATAAACGTGATTGTGAATTTGGGAATCAAAATACTGGTTTGTCATAACATGCATGGCAATTTGATCAATATTTTGATTTTGAACTTTGAAATATACCATATCATAAATATACCACATATCATAAATAAATTTAATAAAATTTCCATTCATTAAGAACTAAAATGTTAAATATTAATAAATTTACCAAATTATTTTATAACACATTTCTCTGTAAAAATTGCACAATGAATCAATCAGTTTTTTATTTGTTTTATTTTCGTGCTCTTTTCATTTGGAATTCGAATTTAGTATCCGCCTTTCGTAACTGCTCATATAAAATTGGCTTCATCTATAATATATTCAATTAAATTTACTATTGAAAAAGAAGAAAATAATTCTATTGCTTATCTTGATTTGTTAATTTTTAAAACTCCTGCGTGTAATTTAATTACATATTGGTTTAAAAAGCTTTGTTGGCCAGGAGGTTATCTAAATTACAATTCTCTTCATTTATTTTCTCAATAAATTGGTTTAATTAATGGCCTTGTTGACGGATGTGTAAAATTGAGAAATATCAAATTCAGGAAAGAAAACTTAGATCAACTTAAAATAACTTCAGTACAAAAAAATTATCCAGTTAAATTAATAAATAAAGTCATCAAAGAAAGAATTCATGAAATTTAAAATAGTTCCTCTAAAAATAGCAAATGCAATGGAACTTACTTAGTAAAGATAACTTATCTGGTGTAGTATATCTCATAAATTGTAAATTTTGCAATTAAGTTTATATTGATGAAACTGGCAGGAGACTAAAATCTCGTATTAATGAACACAAACGTGATTGTTAATTAGGCAATCAAAATACTACAACATGCATGGCAATTTGATCACTATTTTGAATCATGGAGTCCATTCTGATAAATGAATTCAATAAGATTTCCATTAATTTAAAAACTGTACAAACATTGGACAATGGGTCAATCAGTTTTTAATTTTGTTTTATTTTCGCGCTTTTTCATTTGGGCTTTTCGAGTTCATTCTTTATTTCTTTTAAACATTGTTAAAATAAAGCAAATAGTTTGTTGTTCAATCCAAAATTATTTTTATCAAAGAATCACGACGAATTAAATTTTGTTGTGGATATTTTAACATCACTGCAGGTAAAAAAATTTGTAAAACTTTATTAACTATAATTTCTGAAATCTTGTGTCAGCTTATAACTTTTAATTAAATTTGACTTTGGTTATATTTAGTTTTCAAGAAGACCTGCAATGAAAGGTCAAAACGTATGTTGAAAAAATTTACAAATAATTTATTGATTCTTTGAAATCTGAATCCAATACCCGGAATATAGCGCTAAGTTATTTGAAACCAAACAGGTTGGGTATTCTCAAATTTTCTTCATCCTTGTTGGGACGAAACATGTTGTTTTTCAGCAGCTGCTTCAATATTTTCTACTTGAAGGTAGATGAAGGCATTGCTTCGAGATATTCTCATCAATAATTCCTCAACTTTGAAGAATATTTGAAAATAATCTTGTACAGCATAGTAAATACATGACTTTCTATTGCATTTGTTATTCATCATTTTTCACTTTTTTTAGTTTCCTAAATTTTAAAAATAATAAATGATACGGCATGTGGATAAGTTTTCTACTTTTTTGATCAAATTATGCCATGCTGTCATGATTTTCAACAATATTAGCCTAGTCATCTTTCCAATGTGCAATATGTAATTTTCCTCCTCTAAATTTCGCACAATAGCGTGATTATTTAAAAGCATTTTCCTCGTTTTGTTTGGGAGGCATACAGTGGTGCAATTCAAAAAATGAAAAATGAAAAATAAGATATTGGCTCAAATTATATAAACCATGAGTATGCCAGTATCTCAAAAAATCTGTTCTGTCACTTTTCTACAACAAGCGCTTCCTTTATTACTCTATCCTGAAGTACATTATTTTAAACTCAGTCAAATTAAATAATTTCTAATAAAAATTATTCGAAGCAACTTAAATATACTCAAAATTGAAAACGAATTAAAACATTTACCGCGCATTGATCCAACAAAGTCGCGAGTATAGTTGCAACCGCAGCAATATTTCAATAAAATGAGGGCTGCGATTAGTATACTCTGTTTCATCGTAGTGATATTCCTTAATCCTAGTAGTAAGTATAATAATATTTTTTATTTAAGACAGAGTTCTGATTATACTATATTTCTGGTTCCAAATCTAAATTTGTGAAATTTTAAAACTTAATTAGTAAAACTCTACCAATCCATTTAGAGAGAATACAGCCCCTGATACTATTAGCCGAAATATTGTCTAATTATTCAATAAGAAAATACAATTTATTATGAATATCTTTAAAAATTGGTTATAATTATTATAAAAACATCAATTTGGTCCGCAAGTTCTATTTTGGTAATTTTTTGATGATCGTGATTATGTTTAGCGGAATTCAGTAAGCTCAGAAGAAATATTATTTTTGTTAGAACCAGAGCAACAGGGAAGAGCCGTTAGCTTATCTAGATATTTTCGAAGTTCCTAGATACTTGGAAGCCACCAAAAATTGAATAAGTTAAAAAAAATGTTATCTATTTGTTGCGTAAGCCTAATTTAGTTTAATACTTGTTTCTCATAAGAATAAAATATATTTTTGCGTACATTTTATGCAGAATTGTCAATATTAGACGAATCGAATTAAACACAATCTTGGGTGCCCAAAAAACTTTCGTTTTTTACTAGTTGTTTCTGATAGATGAAATACTAATTTCCGCTAATAATGAAAAATTTACGTACATTGATTTAAACAACTTCTCTCTATTTTAGCACACTTATCTCAGAAGAGAGTTAGAAAGTTAAGGTTTTTTTAATAAATGTTTAAAGTTTTGTCCATTTTTTATTTACACAAATGCCTTCATACTGTCGGAAAATACCTGTTAATTTTCATGGAGCTTGTGGGAACTAATAATATATTTTTTTAATTTATTTATTTTGTCGAGGACTCGACGACCGTATCGTGAAAATTTGTTTCTTTTTTTCTTATGAAAAAATACTCTTCCAATTTTTCTAACACAAAGGAGTAAGCTTTTATTTTGCTGGTAAACAATAAAAATATTGAGAACTGTATATAATAATGTAAAACAAGTGTTAAACATGAAGAACGTGAAAGTAGAAAAACTTAATCAAACGGCGTGACGGTGTAAAATTTTTATCTCTGTTGAAATAACGAGAAGGCTTTATTGTGGGATTTTCAAAGTGACGTAGTTTGCTTTTATTTCCACAACGTTGCCTCTTAACTGTTCGAACAATGTTAAGAGACAGAAGAATTACACAATTTTTTTATTATCTTAAATTTGTAATAGACGCTTGGGCAGTAGATTATTTATGCACATTCATGCTCCTAATGTGATACTTTTCAACAAAATTTTCCTTCATATGTGTCAAAGTTCACCCTCAGTTTCAAAATTCAAAAAAGAAATTATAGTTCCAGTTTCTTCTGAAATTTTTAACCTTTTTTAAATATATATTTTTCAAATTTAGAATCAGATTCTTGAAATATTCTTTAAGTTTTCTATGTGAATAAATATTCAATGAAATTTTTCTTTGAAGCAGTTACTGAGATCTTTTTTGATAAAAAAAATATGATCGAAATCTTTATTATAAAAAGTGACTTTTTGTTAATGTTTATTTATTATTTGATCATGACGAAAAAGAAAAAGAAAAGCTAAAAATTTAATAAAATCACAACAAAATTCTAGTGTTGCTATAATAGAAGACAGTTATAAACTATAATAACTTCTCTGAAATATTATCTTTGTTAAATTGCATTGATCAGTGCGTATTTTAGGGGGGGGGGGTAGGTTGAGCATAGTTCAGGCACATATGAGTGAAGCATAGGATGTGGTGGAGCGGTCAGCGCAGCGCTGGGGAGAAGGGAGAGAAGGAGGCGCCGCAAGAATGCGTCTCGTGGCGGCAATCGGTCGCAAGACGGGACCCAATTAGTTTCATTATGTCAGGGACGGGACCCAATTAGTTTCATTATGTCAGAGATGAAGCGGCCTGGACTTTTTGTCTAGTAGCGAGCCAGGCGTGTATGTCACACATGTCCTTTGTGACGCTGCCCTGGCTGGCGGGCGGTGACAGTTGTATTCGTTTGATATCACCCTCGAATAGTTTTTGCCAGGCCGTTAACCCATCCATGAGAGAGGGAAGGGGAATGGTAGCGTGAAACTTATATTAATAATAATAATTAAAAAAGAGGGCAAGAAGTGCGGCTTTTAATGTTTGTTTTCGTGGAGCGGAGAACCTAATACAAGCGAAATTTAACGACGTGAAACGTGGTGAGAGCGATTGCGTGGCTATGCCAAAAAGGATGGCGAAAATAGCTCTGGGGGGCGATCTACGACTAAGAAGAGTATATCGGAGACCGGGCTTTCCTCCGAGTGATTTTTTGTCACTCGACAGGGTGTCGCATGCGCTGCTTCTGGTGGTGCCGGCCATGGAAGCGCCGGTGATGCTGCCCGACCATCGACGGGGGCGCGGATAGATCTCGAAGAAGGCGGGAACCGGACACCAAGATGTCTATTCGGCGAAGGCAAAGGTGATGATGATGGCGCTCGTAGGCCTCAAGAACGTGTTGGCTAATTCGCACAGTTGATGATAGGTTCGATTCGATCCGATGGTCCCGCGAAACCGTACCGGTGTGCCAGGTACGTCGGCGGGAACACGTATCGGCCTTCCTCGTAAAACGCGGGAACGCTTAGAGTTAGCGGCGCTTCCCGGTCAGCGCCAGCCTGGCGGCGGCGTTGATTCCTCGTTTCGGGCCGTCCTTGGCGAATGTCGAGGATTTGCCAGGCTTCATCGACGAACAAGTCCGGGCGGCTTGCTTTGCCCAAATGGCTTTTTCCTCCCGTAGTTGTCGGCGAACGCCGGCTGCCCGTCTGGCCAAATCGTCCTCCCGGTGTGGCGAAAATACGAGACACTCTTTCGTTCAGTGGGGTTTGCTCGTAGGTGATACACGTGTGTTGTCCAGAGTTCGTAACCCCACCGAAGGTTTGCCTTGGCTCTCGCTTGGCCGGTAAATTGTGGTCCGTTGTCACTGAGAATCTTTCGTGGACACCCAAATCGACTGAAGATCTCGGCGGCCGGGTCTAAGCTCTGAGAACTGGCATGTTCAGGGCGCCCTCGCGACAAGCGGAGTCATTGATCGGCTGTAGTATCTGCTCAAGGTCAGGCTCGCCGGGCGGTAATTCTTCCGAGTTCGAATGCCTGAAGAGCGCTTCAGGTATCTCTTACTCCTTTCCAGGCACGTGCTTTACTGGCTTTATTTGCAGTATCCCTTTGACGCCCAAGGTAAGTTAATGTCTTTCTGTCCGGGGGGAATGTGAAGGGGTGGTCCACGAGAAAAGGACAGTAACTTTTAATCGCCCACACGATAGTGACGCGCTCCTGCTCATTGCAGTGATAGCGGGCTTCGGTAGGCGAAAATCTTGTGCTTGCAACAGAGATGATGCGGCATTTTCTGCTGGTTTCGGCTTGCATCAGCTCAGGACCTATTCTGCGGGCAATCGCGTCTGTTTGTAAGGTGTACCTTAAATCGGGGTCAGGCCGGCTCAGAGTAATGGACTGCTGGAAGGCCTCTTTAGTGCCTTCAAAATGCTTTAGGTTCTCTGGAGTTATTTTATACGGACATTTCGTCGAATGCATGTCTGAGAGGGGACCAAGAATAATGGAAGAATTGGGTATACATTGCTTTACCCAATTCTAAATCCCCAGAAATAATCTCATCTCTTTGCGGGTAGAGTGAGGTGTGGAATTACGTATACCCTCGACATGAACGGCTTGTGCCGAGTTATCCTCCATACTCACGACATCTCCTAAATACGTAAGGGTAGTTTGGCCGAAGCTACACTTGGCTGGGACTACGGCGAGGCCATAAATAGGTAGCCGCTCGAAGACGAGGGCTAGATGGAGTACATGCTTTTCACTTTTCCTCGAGTAGACGACGATGACGTTAACGCACGCTATGGCGTAAACACCCCATTATTCAGCCAGGACTTGACGCATCAAATTTTCAGATATGCCAGGGGCATTTTACAAGCCGAAAGCCATGAATCGAAATTGGAACTAGCCTCCGCCGAGCGACGAGAAGGCCGTATACTGGCGGGAACCTGGTACCAAGACGACGGTAGTCGACGCGTAATCGGTAATTGCCATCTTTCTTTCCGGCGATTACGATTCTCGAGCTTAACGGGGATGTGGTGGGTTCAATTATGCCATCACGAAGCATCTCACGGACCACCATCTTGCGTTTCTCGTCAGAGTAATGACAAGGTGCTTCTCGGAACGTACAGCTGGATGAGCTGGAAGAACTCTTCCCGTTGTTCAGCTAGGAAACTGTTCTGAACAACGATTTCCTCCGTAGGAGAGGCAAACTTGTGGTCGTGGGGGAGGGCACTGAGATAAAGCCGCTGTCGAACTGTAGTGGTGATAAAAATGCAGTCGACCACGTGATCGTGGATGACCTTATGTTCTTTGAGCTAAGATCGGCCAAAAATAAGCTCGGCTCTCAATTTGGGGTTGGCGTAGAACGTGCCCGGGTAGTTCACGTCTTGTAAGTTTCGCTGAAATTAAACAGTCGCTTCGATCGCCCGGTCTCTCAGGTTTTCCAGAAACGTGGTAGATTGCCGGGCTTTGATCACAAACAAGTCCAGGCAGAAATGACGCCCTAGGCAGTAGTGTCACTGCGACGGGGGTCTGCTAGTGGTAGGTGCCTCAACACTCGCTTGCGTCGATATATTTGCCGCGAAATTTTTATTCTGTGGCTTTGGGATGGCCTTTAGAGGGCTTCACTCTACCTGTTCGTTCTCGGCCTGTACGGCCCGTAAAACCAATTCTTCAAAGCAGGTTACGGACGCCGCTGGTGAAACCTTTTTAATTCTCGGTTTGAGAGCTTCCAATAAAAGCATTCGGTTGCTTGTGGCAGCAACCGCAGGGTGAGTAGGTATTTATTTTGTAGGAAAACGCCTACGGCTTCGCGCTCCTCTTGCTTCGTTGAATAAAGCTTGATATGGAGTTTTTCCCCATTTTTCCCATTACAGAGACAGTATCTTTTAGACCTCGTACCATTTGGAGGTATCCTCAGTTAAGGATTTTGTCACCAGCCTTCACCACAGAGATGTCTCGATCGAGGTCTCTGTAAAGTAGTACTCACAGTGGCAGATGAACGCTTCAGGATCTTCATGAACCTGACGGGCAGCCTGTACGGTGAGAGCGCTGCGCTCACTATACCCGTAGGAGCGGGTGCCGCGAGGATAATCGGCCGTGGATGGATAGGTACTACTTCCGTTTCCTAGCGGTTACTTAGGCTTGGGGTAGTATCGTGTGTCGACTTTCTTCTCCCTCGCTGTGTAGTCGGGAGTGAAATTCTGAGCTCTCCAAGTAGTTGCTCGTGGGGATGGTGCAGGTAGCTGGATTACTGGTGCCACGGCGTTTTGTGCTCAGAGAGCGTATCATGCAGACCATGGAGTGGGGGGGGCGTTCCCAATACCTTGGAAATCTAGATAGTTATTTAGCCCCACGTTCAGGCGGCCAATTTATTTTCACAGGTTCTGAATTAATACATTCTGACATAAAACAACTTCTTAATCCAATTATAAAAGCAAGCTGCTATAAACAATAATTAGTTACTTAAAATATGTCTTTAATCGTCTAATTATCCATAGCAGATAATTTTTATATTTCTGAAACAGTTAGTACGAAAACAAATTGCAACAAAAATAATTAGCGCCAGCAACTAGCAAAAACAAAATTTTCACTTAAAAAGGGTTCTTTGGAAACACTCTAGTATTCACACTTAAATTAAAAAATGGCAATTGATTTTTAACAATTCTATGTAAATTTTATGTAGTTTTTATGCAAGCAAGCTATAAAATTCAAACATAAAAATCTAGAAAAGTTTGTAGAAATCTTAGACTTTCTTCAAGTAAAAACAAAATTTTTGGTAGGATTTACTAACCGACATTCAAATAAGTGTACGGAATTTTTTTTGTTGAAAATTCTCTTTGTCACTTGCAATTTGATTAAGTCAAATGACAATCTAAATTATGTGAAAATGATCCATATTTTCTAGAGATGTCTTACCAACATCGTCTTGGATATGTTTTTATTTTCTTTCTCTAATATAATAATCACATTTCTTAGTGAACCAACAACTATGGTTTGATATACATTATTTCATTAGTGAGTACAATAATTAATTTCTTACTGATACTTTTTTTGCAGAATCAGTGCGTCGCTCGAAGAAGAAACAAATCGAAATCCCAAATACCATGTTGGTTATGCCCCCTAAACTTTCTGCTCGTGCATACATCGAAGAAGATCCTTCAGGAGATTTTCTATTCAAAACATTAGATCAAGGTTTTGTGCATGCAGGGATACTAAAGGAAAATGGTGCTGAGTACGTCATTGGATATGTCGAAAAAAAACAAGGTGGTGAATACGGTCCTTTGTGTCCATTCATTTATCCTACACTGAAATTTGGAGATAATGCTGGAATTATTAAAATACGCGTGGATGGCAACTATGCTTACAAGTATATTCCAATACTCCGGAAGGATGCTCTGAACCATCTTTTCTTCAAGCGATACGATCCAGATCTTATTCGTCCTTTCGATATAGACTTTCCAATTCTACGAAAGCCCCTTGAACCAGAATTTCCAGAACAGGATACTAATCCGGCCACCTCAGGTCAGGCTTCGTCAAGTCAGGCTTCGACCTCAGTGGGTCTTCGACACCGCCAAAATGGGCCAAAGACACTAAGTCCGGCAGTGTCCCCCCATCATTGATTTAGTAATATGGTCTAACCCTGTGAACAATCCTGTTTAATTTGAAACAAAATAGAAACAATGAGAATATCTATCATGTGTATACTTTTTTTGCGTATTTTCATAAATTCAATAACTGTATCTTTAACTGTACTTTGTACTGTAATTGCATATTGTATCTTGTTCATGCGATCGTGCAGAATGAAACAAAGGCAAAATTTGAGAAAACCTGTGCCACTATCTATTCCAAATTTTAAATTGCATATCATTAACTTCCCTTTTTTAACAAAATAAAATCATCTTTTTACATCATTAGAAAAACTAAAGTTTCTTCAGTAGTAGCAGTATCTTTATTTTTAGTGTTAATAATATTATGATATTTCATAATGAAATATAAATCAAGAGAATTATTCAAAGTTTTTAATTTTTGTTTTAAATCTGGCTGAAATAATTTTGTGTAATTCGTATCAAAGTGAAGAGCTGCTGTAATAGCATGCATTTTATTCGCTGAAAGCTCATAACTTGTTCCATCTTTCAAAACATCTTCAGGAGGAACAAGCATTTTTTTGCTTTATGATTGTTTTTTAGTCAAAGAAATTTTCAAAGGCTTTTCGTGTTTCTAAGATAAATCGATTTGAGTATTTCAGTCCGATTGCGGATTATCGTGCCTACGCATCGCGTAGGCACGATAATTTTTTACAGATTGAACAGATTGGATTTTGCTTTGTCACTTTTTTAGGCCTGAAATGCAAGAACAAGTTCGTAAGCCAGCTATTTTGGATGAAAATTCAAAAGTTGAGCGCATTTTTAAACGTTTGAAGTCAATTTTTTCCAGATTTAAAAATTCTATGTACGATTGTTTATATTTCTCGAAAACTGAAACAATTTACCCCTATGGCTTTTTTCGATAAAAAGAAAATTATGAGATATTATTTTCAAAATCCAAAAAAAACAACTAAAATGAACAATTTAAGCCAAAAAAACTCGTTTTATCAAAAAAGTATAGAAAAGAAAAATGTATA
>JAWWLR010021581.1:0-10944 GCA_035041075.1 Acraspis erinacei | reverse complement strand
CAATAGGAAATTATATTTTATTCATTTAAAGTTTATTTGGCAAGGTTAATTTTTGTTGCGGTGAATATTTCACCTGGAATCGATGTAAACTTTATTTTTCGTTTTTTCTGTGATATTTAAATTAACACTTTGCGTAGACTTTTCAGGTAATTACATAAACATCTATGATCTTTAATTTATTATGTATAAGACACCGTTAAAGAACAATTTAATTTAAATACATAGGACCCGATAAACTATGATTTACCTACGATGAGTGGCGGATGTAAAGGTACTTATTGGGTCAAACATTATATTTATATCTAAAAGACCCAATAAGAACCCGTATATATAAAGAACTATTTTAGCTTGAAACATATGTACAAATTTTTTAAATAACAAAACAAAAGTGATGGAACGTTCAAGAAAGCTAATTTACAAAGTAAAATATATCTGGGATATTAATTTACACAATATTAATTTTTATATCTGCAAAAAATCTTTACATACTAAAATTAACACTTTGCATAGACTTTAAAACTAATTATAGAAATACATTTAAACTCCAATTTAGGATTTATGAGCCACAATAAAAGAAAAATTGAATTTTAATACTTAGGAGCCAACAAACTATGCTTTAATTATGATGAGTAATGGACATAAAGGTGCTTATTGGGACGGCTAATATACTTTTATATAAAAAAACACATTTTTAGTTTGAATAGTATGTGCAAACGTTTTACTTAACAAAATAAATATGATGTAATTTGTTAAGAAAGCTAATTTACAACAGAAAATAAATCTATAAAATATTAATTTTTTATATTTGCAAAAAATCTTGACGTATTCAAAATAACACTTAGCATAGACTTCTCAACTAATAATGATAGAAAGACCTCTAAACTCCAATTTCTTGTATTTAAGCTACAGTAAAAGAAAAATTCAATTTATACGTATATATGGTTCATTATATGGGAGATTTACAATCAAATTGTTTTTTTCTACAAAGCATTTTTTTGTGATCTGTGTACGAAAATAATCGACATGTATTTTTTTATTTCAGTGTGATACTCGAAAATCTCGAGATATGATTTTTCACAATTTGGTAATCGTTAAAAATTAGTTTTTTTTCAATCGCTCACTGTAAAAGAAGTTTTAAATAGAAAACATTCTTCTTGTACTGAAAATACGCATTCACCCACAAGCTTTACATAATAGTATAACATACCTCATCTTTTTTTCTCTAACAAGAAAGTCCATTTTTATAAACAATTTTATTTATTTTGAACTTGGAATATTTTCCCCCGTTTTTTACATTAAAATTTGTTCACAAAAACGTTACTCTTGGAGTTTAAACTCCAAGTAACGCTTGGAGTTTATGAAAGTGCACTATATTGTTATGAAAAAAACCACAACAGGAGGTATGTTATACTATTTTGTAAAGATTGTGGGTGAATGCGTATTTTCAGTAAAAGAATAATTTTTTCTATTCAAAACTTCTTTTACAGTGAGCGATTGAAAAAATGATTTTTCTTGATTGCCAAAATTTTGAAAAATCATATCTCGAGATTTTCGAGTATCACATTGAAATAATAAAATAAGTGTCAATTATTTTTTAACGGAAAACGCGAAAAAAACTCTTTTTCAGAAAATTTGTTTGTTAGTGTAAATCTCCCATGTAACCTATACATATTTTGCTGATCATTGTTATTTTAAATTCAAACTATATTTTAAAAAATTTTAAACATTAAAAAAATGTATTTGATAAAAGTATTCGAATGTTGTATTTTCAATAAATATATAATATTTAATGAAAAAATTTTTAAATTGTTTAAATTCAGGAATTTTCTAGTTCGGATATTTTATAATTCACCAATTTATATTTATATTTCGACACTTTTATAATTTCGGGAATTTTATTTTTCCTGAATTTTACAATTCACAAATTTTACGGTGTTTGAAATTTTAATTTTCGGAATTTTTTAGTCGCTTCTTCCGAAAAATAAAATTTTCGTCACTGTAAAAATTCCCGAAATTATAACATTATCGAAATATAAAAGTCCCGAATTGGATAATTGTTGCAATTTTAAATATTACCGAACTTCAATAATTGAAAAAATATAATTTTGGATATTTTTTTTTGTTGAAAATATGCATTGTATTTTTTTTAATTTCTAAAACTGTCCCAAAAATAAATATATCAATTAAAAAAAATAATTTTAAAAAATTCGCGCTAAATCAGTGCTGAATTGAATCCTGCAAATTTTATTTGGTTCGAGGAGCACGTGTTTTTGAGTTTATTTATCTATAAAATTTGTGTACAATTATTGTTATTTTCAATTTAAACAATAATTTTGAAAAATTAAACATTAACCAAAGTTTATATGATCACAATATTTTATTATTGTATTTTTAATAAATAAATAATATTGAATAAAAAATTACTTCCTCAATTGCTACAATTCGGAAATTTTCTAGTTTTTTGCTTTATAATTGTACAGCATTCGGTCTGGAATTTTATTATTCCGGAATTTTCAAATTTTATATTTATTATATTAATATATAATATTATATTAATTTCAGGAAGTTTTTGAGGCAATTGTTTTGCAGAATTTTACCAAAATTTACGAGGAAAATGGGAATCATTTAAAAATATGTTTGAAAGCTTTGATAAAACTTCATAAATAATTTTAATAATTTTTATCTATATACATTATTTGTTTTTTAAATTTTATAACATATACCGTACGTAAATAATTAGATTGAGCTGTATCAATTATTATAGTTTACAGTTTATTTTAAAATATATTTGATGGGACGTGATATTTTTTTTGAAAGCGCCAGTGAAATTCTGTTCGTCTAATTTTTCTTGCCAATGCGAATCGTAATCTGGCTTAGAATTGCCAGCTTAACATCTAAAACCCGAAAAAACAATTTTCCTACCACTTGGAATTATACAACATATATTTTTATAAAAATGATAGAATACCTAGTAATTATGAAATTAGAAAATACATACGAGAACCGTGTGATTGATGTTATAATTTTTTTTGGAATGAGTAGAAAAGTGAATCTTAGGATTCAGTTAATTTTTATTTAAATTTAAATACACTCCAATACAACTCTGAGTAAATCAATCAGAATTCTGGTTAAATATGCCCATACTATTTTTTCTGGTTAAAGTAATAAAAATTCTGATTGTTTTAATCAGAATTTGAGGTTCATTTAACCAGAATTCTGATTACTCTAATCAGAAAAAATATTAAGGGCATATTTAACCAGAATTCTGGTAATTGTAACCAGACATTTTTTTAGGGTAAATTTTTTTTCTATTGGTGACCTTGGAAGAGTAAGGTATAATTTCCTTATAGACCTGGAGAATTTTCTTCTAAAATATTACATTTTTTAAATATTTGTGAATTTAGTGCTACATTAATTTTTTCAACAAATGTAAAGGCCAAATTATAAATAAGAACATTTTTTAAAGCTGGAATAAAATTTTTGTATTAAAATTTGTTTTATTAGCATTTAATACTAAAAGTCTACATAAAAATTCCCATATTTTTCGTATAAATATATCAAATCTTTAATTTGATACAATTCAACATTTTTGACCTCATTTCGAGACCCGAGGACTAGGGCCATTTTTGATATCTAAAAATCATTAAACTATTATATGTCTACACTTGTGATAACAAGTGGTATCTTTTTACGTTAAAGCATTAGCTATTTCTCTTCCCCTAGGATTCCGTATTTTTCGCCCATCCCAGACCTTATGCATTTTAATTGTTTAACTGTTTACATATTTAATTCCATTCAAAAATTTTTATTTTGCAAAAATAATAATTTCAAATGCTTTCTTTTAATAAAAATTTTGATTTTTTAAACTTTTCTTTAACAAATGTGTTTTATACTAATTTGTTTAAAAAATTTTTATATATTTAAAAAAAATTAAAATATAAATAAAATTTTTTTTATTAAAATAACTTGCATGATTAAAAAAAATTGGAAACGAATCTGATATTTGAATAAAATTATGATTTGAACCAAAAAATACAGTATCTGGCAGTTTGTTGTTAGACCTATTTTTTCAAACATTTCATACTCCTTTTCAAAGAACTTTATTAAAAACCGAAGTTTCTTACCGCATTTTGGTATTTTTTTACAACTTTCTTCTAACAGCAATTAACAACACATTAGACAATTAGACATAATTTAAAAATTACAATTGAACATGATAAGTCAAAACTGTCATCTAGGTACATGAAGTTAAAATAAATATTTTTTTCTGGCAATATTAAAATTTCCACTGTAACATTGACTCTACCAAATTAAACAGGAAGATATTTTAAAATTATTTACGTATAGAGTTATAATGCTTAAGGCTTCTTGTTCGTTAAAAATCAATACATTCCAATCAAGATTTTCTTCTTACCTCTTCAATCCTGTAAACAATTTCCCAGATATTTACGATTTTCTAATAAAATGTTGTGCCTCTTAATATTTCTAAAGGAAACAAATTTCATTTTGAGTTAAATAAGGAAATATTTAATTATTAAATGCAGATTTAATTAGTAGCACCTGAAAGAGAAAAATCATCGTGATTTAAAAAAACCTAAGATATAAATATTTTCTGAACTCAAATTTTCTATCCGCTCTATTAATTCTATTTGAAAGTTAATTATATTTTACAATTATGTATATAATTTCTATAAAAAAATTGGATATTTTTTTATTTTTTCAAGGAAGACTTAATTTTGTTTGCAAGACACTTTTTTGGGTGGATTTGAAAACGCTATATACGGCTTTTTTTATTACTTAGAAAGGCGAACAATTTATCATAATTACTTTTTTCGACAAAAAATATTATCCAAAAAACGCAAAATATAAAAAAATTGAAAGGTAAAAACCGCTGCTTTTTGAAAACCCTATAAGAGCATAATAACTTTGGGAATTGTCTTCAAAAGTCGAAAATTCGAATGTTCATCGCACGAAAAATCATGAAAAATAAAAAATCTTAATTTGCGGTCAAACTGCAAGCTACGAAAACAGATGAAATTACAAAAATTTTGCATTTGAAAAACATGTACAGATTTGTAATGAATCTCTTTTTGTGAATCGTTTTGTGACTTTTTTGGCCTCGAAATATATTGCTATACATGATTTTTCCTTTCCAGAAATGTTTTGCTAGTTATCGCTAGTATCTTTAGACAGGCTACCAGAAAACATTTTCGAAATCCTTCAAATTAATATTTAAATACTAGCATTTTAATATTGTAATACTTTTAACACCGACTCTTTTATTAGCGGAATAAAACTTTTATACTAAAATTTAAAAATTTTCATATTTCTTAATTTATTTTCAACAAAAAATGTTTTTTTTCACTATTAAAGATATCTTTTTAATAAACACGCTGAGTTTTCAACAAAAGAACTAAATTTGTAACGTAATAGTCGAACTTTCAACTTAAAAAGATAAATTTCCAAATGAAAAGTTTCGTAGTTTATATTTCAATTAAAAAAGTTGAAATTGATAAGAAAATTCTAACCAGAATGACAAATTTTCAAGAAATAAAGAATTTTCACTCAAGAAAGAAATGAAACATTTTCTAGATTGTTGAACCTTCAAGCCAAAAGACGAATTTTCCTTAGAAAAATTGAATTTTCAATTAAATATATTAGTTGGGCAAAAAACTAGTTCTCCACGAAGCGCATGCATTTTTACCCAACAACATGAAATTGCAAAGCAAGAAAATTATTTTCTTTCCCAACAAAGGAGAATTTTCAATTAAAACAATTTTTCAAGAAAATAGTTCAACTTCCAACCAAACAGATGATTTTTCAACGAAAAATATAAATATTCAACAACATCATACAAATGATTTCTTAACAAAGTGATTCCAGTTAACTTTTGAAGATCAAAACATGAATTTTGTAATACAAAATAAGCTTCTACGAAAAAATTGAATTTTTCATAAAAAGCCAAGAATATTTTTAAACAAAAAAGTATGTATTTTTAAGAAAATAGTTAAATTCTCTACCATATATGTAGTTTAATTTTCATCCAAGGAAGATAGATTTTCTCTTAAACAGGGTTCAAAAATTATTTTTGGTTGCAAATTTTGACCTAAATTTGAAATAAATCTTCTGGGCTGAAAATAATTCTTTTTATTGGAAATTTAATAATTCTACATTTAAAGACTCATCAATTTATTTCAATATTCATGTTTTTGTTTGCAAATTCGTCGTTTTGGTTGAAAGTGAATTTTTTAAGTGAAAATTTAAATATTCAATTGTTATTTGACAATTTATCTTTTTAATTTATAATTCATGTATTTTCTATACAATTCGCCTTCGTTGATAAAAACGATTCTTCTATTGAATTCTATTTGGTTTGAAATTTAACTATTTGGTTGAAAATTTGTTTTGTTTGTATTTGATAATGCAAATATTTTGTTGAACATTCATGTATTTTTAACTATGACTTTAATTTAATTTATTTAATTTATTTTTTGTTCGTTTTTTTGTAATTTCATTTATTTTTTCAAAATTCAAATCTTTTCTCAAAAATGCATATTTTTGTTTAACATTAATTTATTTCAGATGAAGATTGATCATTTTAATTGAAAAAAAATTAATTAGTTTGGTTGAAAATGTAACTGTTTAGTTAGAAGTGTTTTTTTTAAATTGAAAATTCAACTTTTTACATTCTCATCAGAGAAAGGTATTAGATTTGTGTAAAATTTGCCCCCCCCCCTTTTGTAAAAAGTCCACGTTTTGAGATCCCCTGAAGCCGAAAAACATGTTTTTAGGAATGTGTCTGCCTGTCTCTTATTTCGTGTGTCTGGTTTCTTTGTTTGTTAGTACGATAATTTTCGAAAAAATTGACAGATTGGATTGGCCTTTTGTATACTCTTTTAATGTCCTAAACTAAAGATCAAGTTCGTTAGCCAGCCATTTTGGACAAAAACTCCAAAAGTGAGCACATTTTGAAAATTTCTGAGGCCACTTTTTTCAAGATTCAAAAATGCTCTGTACGGTTATGCTTAGTCCTTGAAAACACGAACATTTTTTCCTAATGACTTTTTTCGATCAAAACGAAAATTACCCGAGTTATAGCATTTCCAAAATTAAAAAAAAACAAACGAAAATGACAATTTTAAGCTAAATAACGCGCGATATGGAAAAAATTAAATAGGAAAAAAACTTTTTTTTCGAATGCCCTACAAATTTGTTATTCATCATTCTTTTTTGTTTAAATCGTAAAAAATAACATTAAAAATGAAAGAATTAAATTTTTGGAAAAACGACGCATGTTACGAAAAGAATTAATTAACAAAAGTTGTTTAACTAAAAAGGATGTACAAATTCTTGTTTTATAATTTTTAGAAAGGACGAGTACATTTTTTTTCAATCGTAAGAAATAAAATTATTAAAATTAAAAATAAACAAATTAAATTTTTGGAAAAACGACACAAGAAATGAAAAAAAATGAAAAGACAAAAGTTGTTGAACAAAAAAGATCTGCGAATACTTTATAAGCTCTTGTTATAAAAATACATTTAAAAAAATAAGAAGAAGAATATAAAATTTTTAGTCCGCCATTTTGAATTTTCAAAATATGATTTCAGATTCGTTATTAGCGACCTCAAAAACCCATGTATAAATATGTTGCCCAAATTTGACAGAATACAAAATTTTTAGTCCGCCATATTGAATCCGCCATTTTGAATTTTCAAAATCTGATTTCAGATTCGTAATCAGCGACCTCAAAAACATAGAAATAGTATATTAACGTGACATTTGTATCAGCAGTCTTATAGCGGGACTGATAGGGTTATACTATACCAATTTTGGAAACTTTATTATTCAGTAAATTTCCATGAAATTCAGTGGGAGGGTTGTTCTTAATCGTAGAATACAAATTTAAGGCCGAAACTCGAAAATTCTTATAGTGGACTTATATTTAAAAAAGTTGAAAAAAGAAGTGGATTTTTATGAAAGTCATTACGAGACGATTTGACAAATCATAGAAAATACATTTTGAAAAAAGTCACTCAATTCGTAAATTCGATTAAATTGGCCGTTTTCCATCAAAGTCAGTGCTTGGGGTTTTTGGAGTCGTAAAATATGTATTTGACGTCGAAAATTCCAAATGTACATCTTACTGACTCCCATGGAAATCTCACAATTAGATGAAATTTGCAAAATAATAAATCAAAGTTTAATTTTTTAATTTTGACTCAAAATTTGTAGTCTAAGACGGAAAAACCCCTTTCTTTATGCAAATTTAAAATATTTTATTGCCCTTATTCTAAGGTTATTTCAGTGAAGAATTAAAATTTCGATGTTGAGGCTCAACATTTTCTAAAAGATGAAATTAAATGAATTTTTAATCAAATACTGTTATTGTGAAATAAAAAGGTTAAATTTCCAGCCAAAAATTGAATAGGAAAATTTGCAGCTAAGAACTTAATTTTAAACATGATTGTTCAATTATTCAAAAAGATATGATTCTTTAGTTAAAAGTATCGATATCTTTAACCAAGAAAAATATTTAAAAAATCGTTTAATTCCTAAATTGAAAATCTTCCCACTGCGTACCCAGACAGTTTTTTCGGACGCTACTCGGGTGCTGGATAGCCAATCAGGACCAAAAAATTTTGATACTTTTAATCCAAATGATGTTTTCCACATTGCAAAAAATATCCAGACTAGCTTTCGATTAGCTTGTCCAGACTAGCTTTTGCCCATGCATAAAAGTTTCACATCTACTCAGCGCCATAATAAAACGCCTTGACAGCGCCACATTTGCAGTCAGAACGCTCTAACCTGGCCCCGAATAGTTCACCAAAAACATTGTCTATACTGTAACTCTTTGCATGAACCTTTTAAAATTTAAGATTAAACCACCGATAACCGACAGCTGCACTAAAAATGTATCATTTCAATAAAAGTAGTTTCATTTCCTGGTTTTCTTAAATTAAAAAGTTTGCTTCTTATCAAAGAAAGGTCAAGAACAATTTTTTGTATCTACTCGTGTCTAATGTAGATTTTTCGCAAACTAAATTTTTTTCTTTTATTGCTTTTTTTAAAGTAAAACAAACCATAGGCGTCCTACCAAAAAACGATTAATAATAAATTTTTAAATCTTTTTTCGATAAACAATTTTTGGCATTTCATAACATTTTTAGGATTAAAATGGAACATGTGTTTTATTTTAAAAAATTGTTTAGAGAAAGCGTGTTCATATTTTTTAAAAGAGCAATTTTGCTTCTGAAGATTTTCTCTTAGCTCATATATTTTTTCTGAAAAATTAAATTTCTTATTTTCTAAAAGCATGTTTGATGGATAAAAACAGAACTGTTGGTAAAAAATGGCTGGGTAGGGAACTCTTCCTTTCTTTTCAGGACTTGAAAAAGTTTACCAAAGAGCAATTCCGCTGGTAACAATAGCGACAGCGACAATGACAACGGCAGTGACATTGACAGCGACAACAAAGATATCAGTCACTGACAAACGCAACCACGCAAGAGGCAACGATAGAAACCACAACAACTGCCACGACAACGACAGAGACAACGACAGTGATACGTACAACGAAATCAGTCACGGAAAATTGCAAAAACGACAACCATAAATGCAGCGACAGTGACTTCGACGGCGACAAAGACATCAGTCAGCGACAACCATAAAGATGACTAGACACAATGACAACGTCAACGACAATGCCAACGACAGCGAGATTTGCAACGACATCAGTTACCGACTACCATAGCGACTACTACAGCCAAATCCAACGACACTGGCAACGACAGTGTCATTGCAAACATAAAAAAAGCGATCAGTCACCATCAACCACGACGAAAGCAACAGACAATGACAACAAAAACGACAACTACCACCGTACGACAACGACATACACAATTGCAACGAGAGTGATCTCCACAGCGACAAGACACTATAACGACGACTGCAAACAACGTCCCCGATAATGGCAACGACGGCGACTTTAACGAAGACAACCAAAACAGCAGTCCCCGACCACCACAACGATAACAAAGACGACGACGGCAAGAAAAAGACAATGACGACGACAATTGAAAAGACAATAGCATCGACAGCGAAAACAACGAGAGCGACACAAACAGCCACAATTGAAGCGACAATAGCATCGAGAGCGAGAACAACTACATCAGTTACCGATAATCATAGCGACGACAGTGGAAACGATAGTGACATAGACAACGACAAAAAAGTGATCAATCACCGACAACCACAACGACGACAGCAAATGACTGCAACAAAAACGTCAAGAACCACCGCACGACAACCACAAAGACGACATCAATCACCGACGACAGCGACAACGACAGACACAATTTCAAAAAGAGTGACCTCCATAGCGACAGGGACTACAACGATAACGACGACTACACACACCGACAGATGCAACGACAATGACAGCGACAAGGAGATCAGTCACCGATAATCTTAACGAAGATTACAGAGAAAGACGAGAACGACCACAATTGCAACGAAAGTGACATTGATAGCGAAAACGACGACATCAGTCACCGACAACCATATCGACGATAACAAACAAAGGCAATGATAACGACATTGACAACTTAAACAAAGACAACAGTCACCGACTACCGCAACAACAAGAAAAGCGACCACCGTACGATAACGAAAACGCCGACATCAATCACCGAAAACGATGACAGCTACAACGACAGCCACAATTTCAACGACAGTAAGCTCGAAAGCGACAAGGAAATATATTGACAATGACAACAGAGACAACGACAGCACCAGTGAAGGACCAAAACCGCCATTGTAACGACAGTGACATCGAACACGACAACGGAAACCACAAGGTCAAACAGGCAACGACAACAAAAACGACCAGGGAACGACAAAGACAATGACAAAGTAGACTTCAATCACTGACAAAGACGA
>JAWWLR010021558.1:0-10945 GCA_035041075.1 Acraspis erinacei | reverse complement strand
TTATTCTCTTCCTCTTTCTTTTGATCACACAATTCAGAATACTCTTTCTTTTTTCTCCTATATTCTTCCCCATTAATCTGTTATTTTCTCCACTTCCTTAATTCGTTCCTGAACTCCTTCTTTTTCTCTTTACAATCCTCATCCCAACCACTTCTGTTCCCCTCTTTGCTAACTTCATTTTTATTTGTGGACTCTGATCTTCTTTTAACTTTTCCTATCATTTTTTCCAGCTCTTCGTCCACATTTCTCTCTCCCATTTTGAAATTTCTGACCTTTCCTATAAACTGTTCTTTTCCTTGCCATGACCAATCCCCTTTTCATACACTTTTTACCTTTGCCCCCCTTTTTATTCCTATTGCTATTACTTTTTACTCCCTCTAATGACACTATTAAGAGAAAGTGATCTGAATCAATATAATCACCTACCTGTAGTTTCTTGACCTTCTCTCTTAAATCATCATCCACTATCACATAATCAAATACCATACCTCTTTCTCCTCCTGAACCTGTATATTCTCCTTCATAATCTTCCTCTATATTTCCGCTTAAGATAAACCATCCCAACTCCTCCAAGCTTTTTAACAACATCTATGCTCCCATCCCTACCTCTTCTACTATTAATTCTTCTTGTTGTTCTTTCCCCTATTTCCTATCATTCCTTGCTATCCATTCATTCCTCACTCCCATCACCATTCCCTCCATTTTTCTACTCTTTTTATTCTTCCTACTTGCATTTTGAACATGCCATTTGTAACCTCTTGGTAATATTCCCCTTACTCTTTCCCATCCCTTTTCATCTAGCCATGTCTCCATCATTATAACTACATCCCATTTTGTCAAGCTTCTTATAAAATTTTTTTAATCCTATGCATTTTGTTTAAATCATTAGAAAATTTTCGAATATCTTGAAAGTTATTTAGTATTTTAAAAAATGCCTTGAAATTTTATAAATCCTTTAGAGTCTCCTTGAATGATTGAAATCTATTAAAAATTTTAGGTTATTTTTGAAATATCTTGATATTTCTATAATTCTTGGAAATGTCATGAAATCCTTCGCATTTTTTCACTTCACAAACACTTGGCATTTCAAAAATTTCTAAACATTTTCTTTGTAAATTATATTCAGAAGAGTCCTCTAATTAATCAAATACTACTTTATACAAAATCTTAATTGCTTAAACAATTTATTATTATCGTTGTTAATAATATGCTCTCAGATTAATTCTAGAAAATTGAAGTTATTTATAAATTGTCTACTTTTTGCCAAATTTTTAATTTATCGTGAAGCAAAAATTAATTAAAGTCAACAAAATGGATAGTTAAACAATTTTTTATAATTTTAAATAATATTGTCTTTAAATAATGTTAGGATGTTGCTGTTTTGTCTGAAGTATTAAACCTTTTCTCCACTATTAACTTAGAGTTTGATAATAAATATTCAAATTTAACAAAGATAAGTAAATAATAAAAAAATAATAATTACTATAAGTTAGCAAACAAAATTCTTTAAAAAGTTTTTTTTTATAGTTTTTATTATTTTTCTTCAGATAAATGCTTGAAAGTTGCAATTTTTCTGAATTTTTTATCTTTTTATCGAATTTTTACATTGTGAGTCAATAATTAATTCCAGTCAGGAACAAATATTACATGTTAATATTAATGTAAACAAAAAGGTTCTCCGTAATAAATTCAAGGAAAATTTACATTTAATATGACACTTATACAAAATTTAAAATTTAAAGAAATTTTTAAATATTTTGTTGTGGTGTCTAAAGATTCATTTTTAGGACCAGTCTCAATGGCCACACTCTATTAGTAGTTTAGATCAAGCAATGTGTACAATAATAATATATAAATCTTAAATAAGTTGGGCGACTGAAAGATCCCGCAAAATAAAATTCCCGACAATGTAAAATTCCCGAAAAGGCAAATTCCCGAATAATAAAATTTACGAATAATAAAATTGTCGAAAAATAAAAATACCGAATTAGAAAATTTCCGAATATTAAAATTCATTTATAATATTACCGAATTGGAAAATTCCCGAATACTGAAGTTCCCGACAGAAAATTTCCGAATTATAAAATATTCGCATTGAACAATTCCGGAATTTAAACAAGTACAATTTTTCTATAAATATTTTTTGTTGATTACAGATACAATAATGAATATTTATTTTTTAAACTTATTTTTAATGTTGAAAATTTCGAAAATTATTGTTTAAATTAAAAATAACGAACATTTTAAATAAAATATTTGTCGGTGACGAATTTTTTTAATTATGCATAGTATTTAAAAAAATACAAAAAGCTTTTTGTACTTTTTTTTTAAATATTATGCAAATTAGAAAAAAAATGCATAATCCAGAAATATTTTATTAAAAATTATTATTATTTGGCATAAATAAAACATATTTATGAAAAATTGTAATTATTATTTAAATTCGGAAATTTTACAATCCGAATATTTTATCATTCGACAATGTCGTGTCGGTAATTTTATTATTCGGTAATTTTCCAATTCGGTAATATTATTAACTATTGGGAATTTTATTATTCAGGAATTTTCAAATTTGGTAATATTATAAACTGTCGTGAATTTTATTATTCGGGAATTTTATTATTCGGGAATTTTATTATTCGATAATTGTATTATTCGGGAATTTTCCAATTATGTATTTTTATTTTTCGGCAATTTTATTATTCGGGAATTTTTCAATTCGGGAATTTTATTTTTCGGGATTTTTCAGTCTTCCCAAATAAGTGCCTTAGAATAATAAAATAATTATACTGATAAACAAAATAAGTGCTTTAGAATCATAATTAATAAAAAAAACCATCGGGGCAGATTTAGCGCAGACTTAGCGCATTATTTCAAGCCGGTATGGAAATTACTGTTACAAAATTTTTTAACTTAAATTAGCAATTAAATTTATATGTCTAAATATCGTCATAATAAAAATTTTAATAATTTAATGACTCGATTTTAAAAGTGATTTAATTCAATTTAATTTTTTTAATTTAATAAATTTATATTAATGTTATTAACTATTAATTTGAAGTTTTCGCATGTGAAATTATTTTTTGATCCACATTAAATTTTTTATATTTTGAATCTTGAAAATGTAACGGGGTCGAGGCTGATTCAGATGAATAAAAATATGTTTTCTCATACAAGGTCTGTTTAATGCTCTTCGCTTGTCTGGCCCACTTAAAAAAGGCAATCAATTTAAGAACTTTATTACTATAATTAGTGAACAAATTTTCAGAAAAAAATATTAAAAATTTTCATAAATTCAGGCTTTATTTGTATTTTATCCGAATGCTGATTTTTTGGACTCTTTTACCTAAACCGCAAAATTTTTCCAGGAAAATAAATTTTTAATTTTTAAAAGCAATATCAGGATTTAAAAAAAAACTATATAATCTGTTCCAAAAAATCGTCTGCACCATTTTTTCAAATTTTTTTCATATGTCCTACGTTTGGCCGAAAAATTAAATTTTAAATTAAAAAAAAAAAATATCTCGATGAATAAAACCAGAATAATTTTTTCCATTATTCTTATAAATTTTCATGCTGTCCTGTTTTTTCTTCTACCAATTTATTCTAATTCGTAAATCACTACTTTCTCCTGATAAATAGATGTTTAAAAAAATATATTTATTTTTAATAATTATATTGTAAAAAACCGCCACTATCCAGCATTATTTTCTGATAATATTGTGATAAATAATAACAATATTGTTTAAACAATTATTCGTATTAGGAATCATTCCTTATTATTTTCCTCTGCCCAATAACTTTATAAAGGATCTTAAAGATTTTAGGGTATTTTTAAAAATTCTAAACAATTTTGGAATATATTTTAAGAATTTGAAGGAATTTTGCAGCACTTAAAGGATTTAAGGGAATTCTTTAAAATTCCAAGAAATTATTTAATTATTTAAAAAGTTTCAAAGAATTTAAACGAATTTTAAAGAATTGCAAAGATTTACAGATATTAAAAAAAAATCCCTTTATTTTGTAATATATTTCTATAATTCAAATTAATTTTGAAGTATTGCAAAGATTTAAAGATATTAAAAAAAAAATTCAAAGGAATTTTGAATAGATTTCAATAATTTGAAGAAAGTCCAAAAGATTTGAAAGATTTTAGGGTTTTTTTTTAATTCTAGGAAATTTACAGGATATTTCAAAAGTTGTCAAAACATTGGACACATTTAAGGCTACTTAAAAATATAGTATGTATTTTTAAATGGATTTTATTTAGTGAAAATAATGTATAGGATTTAAAATTTTTAGTAAATTATTAAAAATTTCATGGAGTTTTGAAGATATTTAAAGACTGTCATGAAATTTTATTAAATTTTATTAAATTATTTGAAATCATATAATTTTGTTGGAAACTAAGTTATATCATGTAAAATAATTTAGGGAGTTTTAAAATATTTGAAGGATTTTAAAAAATATTTAAATAATTTAAAGGCATTTCAAAGAATTTTAAACGTTTGAAGGAATTTTTAAAAGGATTTTAATAATTTGCAGAAATTTCAAAGGATCATAAAGACTGTCAGGTACTTTAAAATTACAAGGAATTTTGAATAGATTCTAATAATTTGAATAAATTTCAAAGGATTTTAGCGCGTCTTTTTAAATTATAATAAATTTTGAATAGATTTTAATATGTTTATAGAATTTTAAAAGATTTTAAATATCCTAGGGAAATTTAAAAAAACTGCAAAAAATGTGACACAGATTGGAATAATTTGAAGGAATTCTAAAATATTTTAAGTATTTTAGGAAATTTGTAATAATCCGAGGAATCTTCAAGAGATTTAATCACGTGTTCTATATTTTGCGCGAGAAAAAAAACTATAAAAAAAAATACATAAAGGGATGCAGTTCAAAAAGTACAAATAAAAAAACTTTTGAAATCGAAAAAGGAACTTTGTTAAAAATTAGAGTAGGAAGGTCCTGAATGTTTATAAATTATTTCAAGTTCACTGATCCCTCGTTATTTTGTGATTGTTAAAAATTTGTATGTTCCTCACTTTTGTTCGAACCATTAGAAGGCAATATTTTTAAAATGAAATAATAATTTCAAGAAAGCTCGCGAAATAATCGCAATTTTTGATAAAATGAGGACGCTAAATATTCATAACTAATTTTAAGCCCACTAATCGATTATTTACTTTTATGGGTTTTAAAAATATGTCTTGATCCCTGTATACAAGATTTCACGAATATTGGACTATTTTTGAGAATTTTGGGCGCCATTTTGGATCCGCAATATTGAATTTATAAAAACTGATAATGGATTCGCAATCAGCGACCGAAAAAAGCACTCTATACCGATATTTCATAGAAATTTAACAATTTTCCAAAATCTGGGCCATCATGTTCGATCCGCCATTCTAAATTCCGAAAACCTGATAACTGATTCCTAATCAGCGACCAAAAAAAAATCCATACCAACATTTTCGGAAATTTTGGTTCGCCATATTGGATCCGCCATCTTGAATTTGCGAAATCGGATAATTGGTTTGTAATCAGCAAACCAAAAAAACCCGTATGCACATTTTGGTAAACATTCATCATCAAACAATTGTTTTAATGAAAAATATCAAAGCAAGCCAAAAATTGTCGATTTCAGGCCGCCAAATTGGATGCTGACATCTTGAATTTGAAAAACCCTATACATGAATGTTGAACGTTAGCTTCTATGGACGCAAAAAAATTACAATTTATAAAACTCCAACTACGATTTCGAGGTGAAAATTTTAAATACAAAATTTTTGTCATTCGAAATTTCATGGTTTCTGTTCGATAAACAAATATAACATTGTTAATATGCATTTCTTTTTCAAAATGCTGACTGCGAATATGACTAGTCTCAATTTTTGATCGACGGATTCATAATTAAAATGTATGCGTTAATGCTTTTTTTAATTCAATTTGTTTAAAGAAGTCATAATATTAATCAAGAAATAATGAATTTTTCTAAAATTATCATAAACTTTCTAATTGAAAAAATGAGTTTGAAAAAACAGAATTTTTCTGTCAACAAATGGCTGATTAATGCATTTGTTTATAATATAACAATAATAATGTCAAGAAAAAAATTCTTCTTCATTATATCGTTTTTATGCAAATTCCCACAAAAAACTTAAAAAACTAAAATGATAACAGATCGTAAAAAACATACTTTCAAAAAATCAACTAGAAATTAGTTGATTCTTATCTAATTAAGGCAAGGAATAATTTTAAATTTGAAGAATTCTAATTTTTAGACCAACTTTGATTTACAGAGGATAGACCGATGTGGCCCCGAACAGGAACACATCATTAGCCATAATCAGGGCCACATTGAGCTAACCCTATCGGCACCACGCCGGGTGCTCTAGAAATTGAATTTCATGACCGGTATGTGCATCATTAAAGTTTATTATTTATCATTTATTGATTATCGTAAAGCTGAAATTGAAATTCAATATTAATAGATACCCGATTATAAAAAATTTAAACAGTCTAAATTGGAGAGTAGTAGGGGTAGATTCTTGTTGCTGCAAAAAAATTATTATTTATGGGTTTCTTAACAATTTTATTAAGCATGTGCATTATTTAAGGATTTGTCGACGAAAAAGTTCTTTTTCCAATCTCAGTCCTTTCAGTTTAAATTTCTCAATATTTTCATTCGTTTAATAAGGCTGCATCTTGAAGATATGTATTTGTTGATTAAATTTGTTAAAAAAAATTAATAAAATGAATCAACTAATATGAATTTTGTTGAAATTATCATGAATTTCGCGATTAAAAAGACTCATATGGAAAATAAAGAATTTTTAATTAAAAAAATTCGTTATCTATGTATTTTTTAAATTAAATTTGTTAAAAAAATCATAAAATAATAAAATATTTAAGATTAAGGCATTCATTTAAAATAATTATAAGATTGATCAATAATTGATGAAGTTTTCTGGAATGAACATAAAGTTCCTAATTTAATAAATGACATCGAAAAAAAAATTCTATAGAAAAATGCGTGATAATGAGTTTATTTGTTAAATTTGTTTATATTATTGAAGATATTAATCACAAGAATAAATTTCTTCATCATTATATTGTTTTTATCTAAATTTCTCGCAATATATCTTAAAAAAAACGTAAAATTATGGAAAATCGTGAAAAATATTCTTTGAACAAATAATTTTTTTATACATTTTCGTTATTATATATTATTGGAATATCTTTAGGTAATGTTACTCTATAAAGCTCACCCAGGGACTCTAAGACATAGGGGTCAAATGGACCTTGGCCTGCATGCGTATGGATATGGATGAAAGAATCTCTATAAACGGGCTCTCCTGGTATGTATGATTGTAGTATGATAGAAGGGTGAAAGAGCTTAGCTAACACGGACCTTCTCGATTCCTGAGTCGCGGTCCCTCCCGGACTGATGTCAGTTTGGAATTGGCACTGGAATGACCTGCGGCAAGCACAGCGACCAAGAAATATTTATCCGTTGGTATGGTGGCCTGCGGACAGGTATTCATTGAGTGTTCCGCTCAATGCCACCATCCCCCCAGGCCGAGTAATTAATCTTACCCTTACATGCGGCGCTCGGCAGGGGCGGACCCTTTATTTCCCTAGCAACTTGTGGGATTCAAAGTAGAACACGCTAAAAAAATCGAAAGAGGAAGAAGAAAGGAAGGTAGCGGACAGGGAGGAAGATTTGGATCCTAGCGGGTTTACCATTTCCTCCGGATCTGTCTCTCTCGCAAGCCAAACTCAGGCGGTGACTGCGCAGCCAGCTTCGTCGAGAACTGAGGGATTGACGGTCCGTCTAAGTGAGGCTATGGAAGTGGGAGCGGCCAATCAGTCCTCCAACAAGATGAAAAAAATCAACGGTTTCCAGAAACGAAACTGAAAAGGAATAAGCATCTGGAATAAGGCTGCCCAGCAAAAAACTAACATGGAGTCGTCGGAGATTGGACTTTCAGCCGCTCGGAGGGCCGACACCTTGACGGTGATGGTGACGGATACGAGCTACCCGGACTCGTTCCTCACTACAGAGCAGTTTGAGCTTTTCAGGAACGCTACCTGGACGGCGCTTGAAAGAGTGTCCCCAGATCAATGGCCAAAATTAAGGAACTCCTTCTCTAGGGGAGGGGTCTTTGTATTTGCGGCAGCCGATCCAGCGACTCAAGCTTGGCTACAAAAACTGTCAAGGTCTTGGGAAGGAGCATCTTTGAAGGTGGGTGGAGTTGAGTTGCTCCAGAATATGGTGAAGGCTAAGGCGTGGTTCCCTGGAGAACTGGAGCAACCGTGTGTAGTGCTCCATCGGTTGGAGGGATTCAACCCCACCCACAAGACCGTAGCCTGGCGAATCGGCAGGCACGATAGGCCTCAGGAAGAGGACACAGCGGGAGGAGAAACCAAACAACTGTACCGCTGTACAGGAAGATCGGGAGCAGACCTAAAGGACTACTCCCGGTCTAACGATTACCCAAATTAACTTGCATCACAGCAAAGGTGTTAATAGCTACGGACCTTAAAAAACTAGGAAGCGTAGTCATGGGATCGGCTTACTTTCCATATGACAACGATACCAATCGACTAGTGGAGGTACGTACACTGGTGGAATACTGGAAGGTAAGGGGTCTTCCCCTTATTTTTGGGTGCGATGCTAACTCCCCGACGTTTCATAACTCGGTCAGGGTGAAGGTCATGGATCCAAGAGGTCAAATCCAAGAGGAAGGGACTGGGTTCAGTTTTTCACGGAATTAAGATGTGTACTCGCAAAAGTTTCTAGGTCAATTAGAGACGTGAACACTCTGGAGATGGCAGCCGAAACTTGGACAAAAATCATCAAATCTACCTATGAAGGGAACTGTCGACCTTCAAGAGTCCGGAAGCCTGGGAAGACACTTTGGTGGAAGAGCTAGACTGGATAATCTGCTTTCTCGAAATCCGGATGCTATTCTCGGTGCTCTGAAATTTGCCGGTGGGGGATACTCAGGGTCGGACGGAAATACCTTGGCTTATCTGATCAAAGCACATTTTCCGGGCTTTACAAAGTTATCAGAAGAGTGGAGAGCACCTCCGAGGAAATCAAAGAACCCTTTCGCTGGAGTGGGATTGAAACGGCGGCTGGAAAACAAGATTGTTACGCCAGCTAGAGGCGGGTGGGCCCTGAAGTCCTACGGTCCTTACAAGTCTCCCGGTCCAAATGGTACATAGCCAATCTTCTTACAGAAGGCTGGTGAATTCATCATAGGGTAGATTGTGAGACTTGCTAAGGCTAATCTGACAATGGGTGATGTCCCGACGGCATGGAGGGATGCCAGAGTAGTTTTTATCCTGAAAGCAGGCAGGATCGGGTATACTTCACCCAAGGATTTCCGTCTCATAAGCCTTACATATTTGCTACTAAAAACTGTGGAAAGACTCATGGACAGATATATCCACAGCAGTTAACCTAATCGAAGGACAACTGAAGCAGAAGTGCCTCGCAATCCAAACTTTTATGGATATTGAAGGAACAGTTAACTACACCTCGGGAGAGGTGATCAGTGCCGCCATGATCGCACACCGAGAGTCTACGGCAGTCGTAGCATGGACCTGCCACATATTGGCCAATAGGAATCTAACTACGACTAAGGGTGATACCATTTTATGTGGAACCGTTTACTCGGGCTGTCCACAGGGAGGTGTTTTATCACCCCTGCTGTGGTGCCTAGTTGTGGATGAACTGCTTCATCTAATGACGTGGCATAGCCACCACATTATAGGCTATGCAGACGATATACTGGTTATCGTGCGCGGCCAGCATCTGGATGCGCTGTAAGGAGTAATGCAGCAAGTGCTAAGAACAGTAGACTCTTGGTTCAAGAAGACTGGACTATTATTCAGTCCGAGTAAGACGGATGCAGTTGTATCCACCAGAAAGTATAAGTGGGGAACCACGAGTACACTGAAACTTGCAGGACAGCAACTGTAAATCAAAGGACAAGCCAAATATCTAGGAGTTATCCTAGATAAGAAGCTTTCATGAAACGAGCACCTGGAAAAAATGCAAGAAGTTAGTAGCGACTCTTTGGCTATGTAGGAGAGTTATAGGGATTCTAAGAGGCATCATCGGTGCTTCCAAGTCGATACTCACGACAGCCCTGGGGGCGCTTATAGGTTTGGAGACCCTCCATCTCATCATCAAGGCCATGGCTGCGAAGGCGGCTTGGAGAACAAATATAGTAAATCATAGAAGTATCTCGACAACAGTGCGGATACCAGTCGATATCGCCAGGAGGCCAATACTGAGCATGCTGAGCGACAAAATATCCACCCGCCGGTACCTCTTCGACAAGAAGTATCGTATTAACCTATCCACAAGAGAGTAATGGCTTAACGGTCATGCCTACCTGCCCAGTGACGGAGACAGCTAGTTCACAGATGGCTCCAGGAACAGAGAGAACGCAGGAGCCGCTGTATATCGTAGAAGGAATGAAATGGGCTGCACAATTGCGATGGGGTCCTACGCTACTGTTCTACAATCTGAGATCATGACCATGCTCCAGTGCGCCTGCAAGACAAAGAAGTATAGAAATGAAAGAAATATTCGCATCCGCTCTGACGGCAGGGCTGCTATAATGGCCCTGAAGGTAATAGCGGCCACGTCGCTACTAGTCTGGAAGTGCTTTGAGGCACTGAACAAGCTAGCGACAGATAACCGAGAAACTCTGCTTTGGATCCCTGGACCCAGTGGAATCATGGGTAATGAGATATCGGACAGGCTAGCTAAACTAGTAGCAAAACAAAATTTCACTGGACCTGAATCAGTTTTAGGCATTTCTAGTAGGTTAGTTACTGGAGATATTAACAGTTGGCGGATCCAGAAATGTCAAAATGAGTGGACTTTAGCCTCTGCCTGCAGACAGGCTAAAACACT
>JAWWLR010021519.1:0-10948 GCA_035041075.1 Acraspis erinacei | reverse complement strand
AAACGCAGAAATTCAAGAAAATTTTTCCTGAATTTGCATTATATGGTTCAAGATTTCAATTTTCAATTTTTTTCACAGTAGTATCTATAAATGAAACCAAAACGACAACTCATATAACAAAACTCATTTTTTCCTTTCCCAGTCATTGCTATAATTAGAGTCAAAGAAGACAATGAATAAACGAAATGGAGTTATACATCGCAGAGGTATGAGATTAGGAAATAAGCAAAATAAGATTTGAAGCAAATTATTTTAACAAAATGTGTGTCGGATCTTTAAGAATTTTATATATAAAAATATATTTTTTTAAATGTTGGTTATGTAGTTCTGCACTGCAAATCTTCAACTGTGGGCTGCCGAATATTCTCCCAATAAAAGCTAAAGCTTCTTTAGCAAATAAGTATTAGGATTCGAATACTTAACTAAAATCAATCGAAAGATATTAATTTGATCTAGAACAAAACAATCCAAGCATTTCACAGTAATTTTCATTGTACATCCCGCTTACAAATTTTTCAATTAAAAAGTTTTTTAGTCCGTATATAGAGTTTATGTTTACATATGAACCACTCTCAACTAGAAAATTGTACAGGGAATTAATTAAAGCTTTGACCAAGTTCTGCATTCCATCCCCTCCAATTTACCGCCTAAATATGAATAACAAATTTTTTCAATAACAGTATAAAGTCCAGTATATATGCAAGTGAATGATAAGTCAGATCAACACAGTTGCAGTTTCTTTCGTTTTTTAATTAATCATTTTTCCTTCTGTCGAAAAATGACAAAGATCATTTGTAATCTGCTCTTCCAGTTTCTAAAACTTCTTGATTATGTTGGCAAGTAACCCGTAATTTCATTCCGAATCAATCACATATCAAAGTATCCTAAATACCGATATGGTTTATATTCGGAAATTATTTTTTCGTAAACCATATACTCTCAATAAGTTAAAAAATATATAATTATAATTCCACGTGTATTTGATCTTTCTGCATTATTGTGTATTTACCAAGAAAAATTTCTCACAAATTGTTACAAATCAATTGGTATGAATTACCAATTATTTTCATAAAATCAATTCAAATCCAGACTTGTCATTTTTCTTTGGAATAAATACTTTTACTTAGAATTGCGCATGGAAACAACAATTTTTGTGTGAGATTTCTGATGGAAAAAATCTGGAAAATCGTATGGAATTTCTCTCTCAGATAGCGTTGGTTCAAAATTCGGGTTTTCTTAAATACATAAGCTTTGTGCTACCGAATAGAAGATTTTTATTTGAAATATTTTTGACGATTTTAGTGAAAGGCAGCTGATACTGGTTCCGTTATATACTTCCTAGGGGTTCTGGCATATTAATATCAACTAAAGACCTGGAAGTTTTCTTGTGGTAATTATTTTTAATTAAACTTTTTTTGTTGCGATTTTAGTCGAAGGCAGCTGACACTTGGTTCATTAAATGTTATAGGGGTAGTTCCTTGGGGTGATGGAATATTACTTTAGAGGTGAGTATATCAACTCGAGACTTGTTTACCTATTTCTGAGACTTAGTTCGTTAAATGTGATTGGTTAGTTTCTAGGAGACGTGGAATATTATTGTGGATATATAACGGAGTGTCTAGACAGCTGGTACGGGCAAAAAAGATCCTTTCCGTTGCCCGATACAGAATTTTCTGCTGGTATTAACAATAAATTTCCTTGCCGGTACTGCTAAAGAAAAACACATTTTTCGCATTACGAAGGTACTCTCAGGCATCTTGTACCGCATAGTAAGGTCATGTGATTTAACAGTTATTTGGTTATAGGGGTCAAGCCTCCTATGCGAACCCTTTTCCGAAGTCTCGCAGGGGCGGAAAGGTACTCCTTTCACGGGTCACAGAAATAATGTTTGTCAAGCCCCTAACCCTTTTCAACCCGCTCGTGGGCCGAAAAGGCGCCCCTTTGAACAATCAAAAAAAATTTTCGTCAAATCCATTCCCCGTTTCAAAGTATTGTGGGGCGGCAAGGCAACCTTTTGACTGTTCACAGAAATAATGTTGGGCAAACCCCTTCCCTTTCTAACGTTTATGGGGGCAAAACCCTTCCCCGTTCCAAGGTATTATGGGGGCGGAAAGACACCCATTTGACCGGTAACAGAAATAATGTAGGTCAAGCCCCTTCACCTTTCTAAGGTATTGTGGGGGCGGGAAAGGGTTCGACAAAGATTATTTTTGGGACCAGTGTAAGCGGTGCCTTTCCGCCCCACGGGAGTATTGATTTGAGCAACATTATTTCTTTAAACCGGTCAAAGAGATCTTCCCGCCCCACAATACCTTGGAAAGGTGAAGGGGGTTGACCAAAATTATTTCTGTTACCGGTCAAATGGGTGTCTCTTCGCCCCCATAATACCTTGGAACGGGGAAGGGTTTAAGCCCCCATGAAACGTGAACAGTCAAAGGGGTGCCTTTCTGCCCCACAATACGTTGGAACGGGGAAGGGATTTGACAAACATTTTTTTTTGATTGTTCAAAGGGGTGCCTTTCCGCCCCACGAGAGGGATGGAAAGGGTTCGAGGTTTGACAAACATTATTTCTGTGATACGTCAAAGGAGTGCCTTTCCGCCCCTGCGAGACTTCGGAAAGGGGTTCGGATAGGGAGCTTGACCCCGATAAACAAATAACCATTAAATTACATGACCTTACTACGACGTATAAGATGCCTGAGAGTTTATTGGACCATCTCTACCAATCCAGCGGCCATTGAAATCGCGATCAAGAACAGCTCGTGCTACCGCTGAATAGTGTGCCGGACAAACATCATTTTGAAACCACATGTTCTGCCGTATTTCTAAGCTCAAGTCTTTAGGCAATATTGGAAGTTCATTTTCCAAAATTTTTTGATCTTTTCAACCATTTAAGCTGCCCTCGATAATCTGGGGACCGATCAGTTTGTTGCCAATTATTCCACACCATACGTTGACAGTGCATGGACGCTGGCGTTCGACTTCACGACGCCACTGCGGGTTTTCAATACTCCAGTAGTGCATGTTGTGTCGATTAACTATTCCATTATTTGAAAAGGACGACTCGTCAGAGAATAATACATAACGAAACAAGTTGGGATTTTTTTGTATTTTTTCACGTGCCCACTGACAAAAAGCTACCCGATTTTGGAAATCATCGCTATGAATTTCTTGATGTAAAGATACATGATACGAATGAAATTTATTACACTTCCAAATTTTTCAAACACTGCTCTTAGACGTTCCGGAATCACGAGCAATTTCACGTGTACTGACGTGAGGATTATTGGCTACTGCTGCTAATACAGCAATTTCATTACTTTCTCCAGTGACTGTTATTGTACGGGTCTTTTTCTTGGGTTGAACACTTCCATCGGTAGTAAATTTTGTAATAGTACGATAAAATGAAGCACGTGACATAATTCTATTAGGAAAACGCTGAGCGTAGAGATTGACAGCATTATCAAGATTTCTTCCAGATTTTCCATACACTAGAACCATTTCGATTTTTTCTCGTACGGTTAGCTACTCCATTGTAAAGTAGTATTCGGAATAATCATTGATCTAACTAAAATGAGTTTTGTCTTAAATGGATTTTTTCTAATTTACAGTATTTAAGGAAAGAAAAAAGTAAACACTTTCGTAATGTTTCGATAGCCTCCGCTGATCTCAATCTACAATAACACCAGAACTAAAATTTAGGAATATTCAGGGAACATTGTTAATGTAAACGTATTACTTATTAATTACTTCTCAAGAACGGACATATGTTTTGTCATGTTATTCAAAATGATAATTACCAAAAAGATCCGAAGCTCTATTGCCGTCATTTTTAACCGACTTCAAAAAGAAGGAGGTTCTACCTATGTTCGTCGCGATGTATTTTTTATGTACGAGTTTTTATTGCACTCGTTCAACGATTCTTTAGCGATATATTAATATCTATATATATATATATATATACATTATATTCATTTAGAGGTAATCTCGGAATTAAACGGCGGGAAATGCACTGCTTTAGACCGAATAACTCCTATGGGTGTGCAATCGGTCTTATTTTGCCGAATTACATTTTTTTCTTCCAATAGGTGTTCCTCCACGGTGCTACTTTTAAACTTTTGATGACCATTGAATTTCCACACCGCTCGCTCATTTCGAATGGATGAACTTTTATTTCTGCATCTACGGTTGCATTTTTTATTTTAAATTAAACTTACCTTGATTTATTTATTTTTTCAACCCGTAACGTTATCAATATGATAAAATGAGCAGCGCTGAAAGTGACATCTAAAATTGAAACGCTTACTTCATTGAGATAGCCCTTTTCTTATTTTGTTATCGATAAATTCTTTACTACCTTAATGTCTGAATTCCTTCGTGTCATTTATTTTAATTGGTTTTATATGGTGGAAAGATGAAATTATGTGCACGTACGCACGAGCGCCACAACATTTTACCGTCCCGTACGCGTGTACCTCTATGTGTAACCACGTGCACCTCATAAATGCTGACGTCTTCGTGGTTACACTCTATTTTCTATTGGATAAATATCTTAATCTATTAGAATATCTATGTTAATATCTAGCTATTTATATGACTACTGAAATCTTAGATGTTGAACATAAAATGGATGTAAAAGAATATTTTATTAGATTAACTGAAATTATATTGAAACATAAAAAACATAACTGCGAGAACAATACAAATATCTTTAAGATAGAAACAAAAACATAAGCAGTCAAAAATAATCAAGAAAATCAAGACTGCGGTGATTCACGTTTATGATTTATTTTATAATTTAAAGTTAGCTAGTGAGATTCTTAATATCAGAAGAGTACAGAATTCTTTTAGGACTAACGAAACTCAAGTCGTCTGTAATATAAATTAACATATATCTCCAAAAGAAAAAAATTATGTTTAATCGTAGATTTTCGAGAAAATTCAATTGAAACCATTGTTTTATTTAATTTTTTTTGTTATTTTTTAAAAGGAATTGAAAGGACAGTATCTTGAAAAAATCGGAAGCTCTGGAGTTAGATATTCTAAATTACATCAGATGCCAGTTGCTATTTTAATTTTTAAATTAATGCATTATTTTCATGAAAGAAAATGTCATCTTCAGGAGTGTTTATGGGCTTATCGGGTCTCCGATTTCAAATCCTAAATAAAAATATTGAAATCATAATAGCGTATCCAATCTGGCGGATCAGGATTGTAAAAATAAAACCGATTCGACTACAAAATACTACACTGGTGGTTTTTGGGTTAATAATTTAAAATCTGAATTAAAAATGCGAAAATTGAAAATGGCAAATCCAATATTTTTAATCACAATTGTAAAATTAAAATGAGCAGATCAATGATATTTAGAAAATAATTCGACATTCTAATTCTTGAAATTTTTAGTTGCGACTTGACCCCCTTGACCGTATTCACCAAGCAAAATTATGTCTGGCTTCATTGCAACTGGGCCATTAGTTAAGTCTTTTTCATCAATATTTTAATCTTTATAATGCTTTTATCATATTTTATTTTTTTACAGGATCCACTTCGCTGAAGCAAATTAGAACCGGAAACGAACTCGGGCACAGAGTGGCAAGAACAGGTAATGCCAGACTGTTGTTTTTCATAGGACCGTCCATATACTACGTGGAAAATTTTTACTGCTCCCACACTGGCCCTTATTGTAAACAAACGAGACTGGATATAGTTAAGAAAGTATTCGCATTTTTCTAGTTTAAGGTCAAAATTATTATTTTGGGGTGTAAGCGGGCAGGATATTTACTCGATAAGTAAAAAATTGGGGTTTGCGAGTTTCTGGCACTCAATATAATTTTTGGCTTTTTTTTTAATTCGATTTTTTTCGAATGCATAAAATACTACTTTCTATTATTTATAATAAGGAAATAATTTTCTATTTTGACGTCTCGGGATTTTTTTGATTTATAAATTTAGATAAATGAACCAAATAAATAGGACATCTTCCAGACTAAGAGCTTTCTGAGCCTAGGAAGTGTTGCGTTCATTACGTTCTCTTACCTACATTGGTGAATTACTTGCTAATACAAAGTGGATGCTTACATAATTTTTTTGTTAAATTATAATTATTTATCATTATGTTCTTTTAGAACCATGCTAGAAGTTTGCAGTTCTTTCTAAGAAAATTTACATTTTTGTTGACTTTTCAATCAGAGTAAGGTGGGCTTGTGATTCCGGTACAGAATGGTAAGGGACGCATTTCTGTTCTATGCTATCTTTTTTGTTTTGACGACAGCCGTGGAGGAGTGATTGAGGTGAAAGGTGTTAAAATGAGGTGAGCGAAGTGAAGGGGTTATGTGTAACTGTGGGGAGGCTGTTTTGTAAGGTTTAAATGGTGAGGAAGATTGTTAAAAGCGCTAATTTGGAGGTTAGTCAACGAAGACCGGAAAAATGAGAGGGAAGATAAGGACAGCAGATCGGTACGGTATTCCAGTATAACCATGAGGGATCCAGTCGGGTCCAACAGAGGGCAGCAGTGGGTGGACATCAGTACCGGTACTAGGGGTCTCGTGGAAGCTAGGTAAACCGGGAGGGGCTTGGTTGATGACAGAGCTAATAACGATGATAGCGCGATGCAATTAACTACGACAGGGATATTTGTGTGGGAGGAGAAGGAAGGACCGAATGACAGAACTCGACACAGGCCATCGAATCCGGAATTACTTAATAAATCCAGATATACATTTTAATACCAAAAATTGAATAGTCACAGTTTTATAGAAAAATTAATTCACAACAAAAAAAGCATTTTCAAATCAACATTTAAATTTTCATAACTTTGTTTAGTTCATTGTAAGTTTTGTTAATATCCTGAAAACCCCAAAAAGGTTTTGTAAATTGCCAAGCATTTACTATTTTGTGGTTTGAAAGTTTGGTATAACTAAATTTATGCTGACTTTTGTAATGCGACAAAATAAAATTTGAATTAAGAGTATTTTTTAAATTCAATTTTCTTTACTCTAAACGTCTTAGAGTTCAAATTCACTGATTAAAGAGTTTACTTCATAATTTGTGTGAATTAACTGACTCATAAACCACCTATTTTTTAAAGAAATAACCTTCATTTCAATATTCATATGTTTGGATCTAAATTTTAACTATGTAGTTATGTATTTATATTCTCCCCTTTTCGGGTTAGAGGGCCTCCTATCCCTTTACAATACGTTATAAAATCACTTATACTACCTTATTAATACATACTACCTTATAATAAGATTTTACTTATATTAAATTATATGCTATCGCTTTACCTTGACACACTTTTTATCGAGATTTTCTGACTACAGAGTTTCCTAGGCTTCCGTTTCCTCTTACCATTTCCGTTCACATGAATTCACGTTTTCCTTACTTTACTGTCCTTGTATAGTAGTGCGCGTTTAGCCTTTCCCTACTAGCTGCCCCTTATTTTATCTCATGTCTTCCACTTTCATCATTCAACTTGCCCATTGTCCACTTCCATACAAAATCCACCTTATCTTGTCATCCACGCACTCACCGTCCATATCCACCCACCGGTAACCTATTTAAAACAAGCCACCATGATTCTATCTTGTAATAACAGACTCTACATCTTCTTTCCTCTTCATCGATCTAGTGCCTGCACTCTCTCGTTCCATTTTCCCATCCTAAATCGTTTAACGTGGTTCCATTTAATCTCCTTTTTCACCTTTCTTAAATATTCCAGAATTTTTTCCATCTCTCATCCTCCTGTTTAGCTATCATTTCATTCTTTAACTCTCTCCATAGACTGACATCTGCTCTTATAACGCATTCTCTCCTCCTCTGTTGCCTCTCTTCGTTCCAGCTTGATCCTTCTGTGTTACCCCTATTCTCTTTGTTTACTGCTTCACGTAGACAAGCTTGTGCTATCCTGCTTCCGTCCCACCTTTTTAGCTGCTCCTCAAATTTACATGTTTTCTTATAAAATATATCCTGGACAGCTCCAGCTCTCTCCCATTACCCATCTCAAGAATCTTCCATGCATACTTCCCACCCTCTTTTGCAACTTCCACCACCCCCTCCACCCGTTGACGCATCTACCATCCATAATCTCACCTTCCATGCCATCCTTAAACCTTCTCTTCCATATACCCCACACCTGCCCCATTACTTTAGTCGCACATCTTATTCTCCTTACCTGTAATTCAACCCCGCCTTTCGACTCAAACGAGAAGCCCAGGTAACGAAATTCCACGAACTGTTCCACTTTCCTCTCGACCTACCCTCCATCCACTCCTCTCTCTTTCGTAACCTGCGATAGCACCTTTCTGTTTACTGAGTCAAATGCCGCTTAAAAATCTCCAAATAAGGCCACTAGTTTTCCTTTCTTCCTTCCTAAGTTACTTTTCACTACGTAAGTCAGTACGTAGATGTTGTTTAATGTTTCCATTCCTTTTCTGAAGTCCGTTTGATGGAGTGGAATGATGCGTAATTTTAACTATTTTCTAGATAATTTGGCTTTTTAGTATAAATATTCAACAACTTGGTTAACATTTTTTCTCTCTGCCCAGAGTATAAATAATTCGTCCTGGCTAAGGCTTCGTCCAAGAAATACCCAAGATATGGCCAAGGAGTTTTTGTAAGTCTCGGCCCTGGCCACGAGCGAGAATTTAGTTTTGGTCTTAAGACGAAATTTTTCAGTTTTAAGCCGAACTCAAGAACTCCGACAACAAAAGGCTCTCAATACCTGCGAGGGTCACCACTAATCCGTTTTAAATTTTAGAGATTGGTTATATCATTTATCTCCATTGTATTTATTTTTTATGCATCAATAATTTTGCTGAACCGCCATAATTATGTTTTATAAGACATTTTAAATGCATTTAGTTCTTGACACAAATTAAAAATTTCTATCGGTCGTAAAATTTTAATCCTTAGCAGATGTCAACTGCTTGAACCCAGGCTAGCTACCTGATTTCTGGAAATCGCAGGCCCTGCAGGTGGGGTCCACAGCTTGTAGAGGTCGGAGTATAATGGACAAGAAATTCGCCCCGGGCCGCCAGAGATATCAATTATTACATTTGCCGTTAAGAATTCTTTCTTTTAGTCAACTTTTACTGTCTTTAAGTCAAAATTAAAATACTTTTTTTGGATGTATCAAAAATTATATTTTTGTCGCTTGTGAATCTTTTTTTATTAAATTTTTAACTACTTGGTAAAAAGTTGAACTACACTGTTAAAAAATCTTTTTTTTTGTTTTTGAAATTTGACATTATTTTCACATTATTTTTATATTATCTTTATTTATTTTATTTTTATTATTTACATTTGACATTATTATGATTATTTCTTGAAAATTTGTCCTGTGCTTTTGAAGCTTCCAGTTTCATCTGAAAAATTCGCCTTTCTGACTTAAAAATTCAAACATCTGATTCAAAATTAAAAGGCTTTTGGTTGTCGGTCATTGCTGTGAGTTTAAAAATTCGACCATTTGGTTAGGACGGAAAATTCATCTTTTGAGGACAAAAATGCAGCTTCTGTATGCAATAACAAGTCCCCCAGATACTTTTGGTTTAAAAGGTCAAACAGTGTTTTCTGATTATTGTTAGTCTATTCATTTTTTTAAATCCTTGCCAGTTAGCTATTGAGGACCTTTTGGAAATTAATTTTGTTTAGAAACAAAGAAATGTAGGTATATAAGCATCTTCAACATCGACGAGCAAAAATAAAACTTTTTCGTTCTTGCAATATTTTCGTGGAAGAAAGCGCTTGCAATTTAGAACCATTAAATTCTTTTTTAATTGACATATATTGTTCTAAAAAAATATTATTTTGAAAGGAATTATCTGAACTTTTAATTTTTTATCAGAAATTATCCGGACCTATCTGTGTCATAATTTTGTCTAAAACTGTTGCAAAAGCCATACCTATTATTAATAAAATTCAATCTTCTTTATTAAATCTCATGTACAATGGAAGAGCCTTAACATAAATTATTCAACTTCGTACCTGGTCAACACATAATAACATCAGCTAATGTTTAGAAAAATGGTTATGAATCAAGACTCCTGACAACCAGAATTTATTTTGTTGCATTTTTTATTAATACTTGGTACCAGATCAAATTTTTTTATTTTTTACATTTTCCCGTACTGCGAGTCATTATTTCTCACAACCTTGTTATACGGTAAATTGTGTAACTGACTTTTTTGTGCGAGCTTGAAGTCAATCTCTGACTTCAAGCGCTTTATTAGTATACATTGATGCAAGCTTAGAACTGACTCCTCGGCATTAGGTAGCGCTTTATATGTGCTAATTAGACGTAGAATGGGGGTAAATATCGGTGCTTAACAATCCCTTTTTTAGAATGAACTGAGTCTCTAAGTTTTGTTTCTTATCTTTAAAGGCTTAGTATTTTTAACTATGCACGCAGTTTCGTGTTTTAACATTGGTTCGGAAGTTGGTTGGCGAGATGGTTGGGTTTGGTATCTTACAATATGTGGTTGGTTAATTACTTTACTTCTATTGCAAAACAATTTGAATATTTTCGGAAAACATCCCTTTATGCATTCAAGGATTCCTCATTTACGTAGAGTATAGAGAGTTGTTAGTGCTAAAGCGGTGTAACCTAAATATTGTAACCATTCCAAACTGGTTTCCTTCCAGTTTTTAAGCCTTCTGTGAGTAGCGATAGTTTCTAAAATACTTTCAGTGTCGTCTAGGATAATTCTGGCTGGCTTAAGTTCTTCGTGTAATATTTGTTTAGGAAGTCGCACTAATCTTTGTTCTAAATTGTTCATGTATTTCTGGTCAAATTTTATGTCTGTCGGTTGGAGCGTAAGAGTCTCGGTATTTAATGATCGTGTCGTGGTCGGGGATGATCGACACGTGAACTTTATTTACTTGGACCGGGATGGGAACTATTCTTTGCAAGGAACCTTCTTCTTTCTCAATTAATGGTATCTCCAA
>JAWWLR010021500.1:0-20711 GCA_035041075.1 Acraspis erinacei | reverse complement strand
GAAGATACCTGGATGAGAATAGGATAGATTTCAATGCGGAAAGGCCCAAGATTATTGCGTTCCGAAAAGGAGCTAGAGAGGTTAAGGGAAGGAATTGAAAGTGGTGCAGAAAGGCGGTGGAGGAGCGGAAAGATTTTGTGTAACTGGGCTTCCTGTTTCAGAGGAATGGAGGAGTGGATGGTCACATAAAAGAGGGATAGTAAGAAAGGCAAATTTGGTGATGAGGTAGGTGTTGGTGCTGGGAAACAGGTTGTTCGCAGATGATCTTGGAAGGAGAATTAAATTTTTCGGTTCACTAGTGATGAGTATGTGATTTTATAAAGTGGTGGTGAGGTTGGGTACAGGTAAGGGTGGAGGTAAATAGCATACAGAAGTATGTAAAGTGGACACTCGAATTGGAAAGGAACACGCCTAACTATATTGTCAGGAGGGAAACAGTAAGAACGGATTTAGGGATTATAACGGGGAGTAGAGCGTGTCAATATGAGGATAAATTTTTTCAAGATGGGGAAGCTAGTTAGGGAGTGTTGGTGGAAGACGGAGAATAGGCGTAGGCATAGGTGGATGGAGGTGGAAAGGGTAAGATATTTCTGAAAGAGTGGACTACAGATGGATGAATGTAGAAGGTTTCAGGAGGAAGGGAGGATGGTATATGAGATGGTTAAGAAAAACAGTATGGAGACAGAGAGGGCAGCACGGAGGACAGAATAAGAGAGAGAGAAGAGGAATCGAGAAGGAAAAATTGTAAATAAGAGGAAAATGTAATGAGGAGTTTTCAATCGAGGAAGGTAACGCTATAAGATCGAGCGGCCTTGGAGATGAGGTATGTATCGATGTTAGTTCTGGTAACTATCTGGTAACTAAAGTTAACAAAGACGAAGGGGATGATGCTAAATAATATAGAGGAGTGACGCTAACGCCAGCACGGTGTAAAGTATATGTAACTCTTTTGTGTCAGAGATTGAAGAGAGAAATTGATGAAAAAACTAAAGGCCCGAATCGGAGTAAGTTTAAAAATGGAATGTGATAAACGAGCAAAATTTATGTTCTGAATTATCTGATAAATAAGAAGATTAAAAAGGAAAGAAGGAGCTATGTTAGCAATATTCGCAGACATGAGGGCAGCGTGGGATTTCTTCGATCGAGTCGAAATAGAAAACATTTTGTTGAAGAAGGGGATATAATCGGTGTGAATAAAGAGAACATTACGCATTTGATAGAACCAAAAAGCAGGAAAAAGGTGGAATAGTAAGTAGGAGTAAAGCAGGGAAAGTCAGTTCATTGAAAGGTTAGGGATGACTAAAGAATAAAAATATAATAAATTGCATAAAATGATAAAAAAGGAAGAAGTAGCGAAGTATTTAGAAAAGTGATCGGGAGAAAGAAAATTGAAAAACATAACTATTAAAAAAAACTCTTTTTCTTGTTGCAGAGCTGAGTTTAGAATTTGAATGTTTGCCAAATGGCGACCATCTTCCCGGATTTCCACGCACCAGCACTTCTTATTCTGCGGACAGATCTCGTTCTCCTGCGGACGGAAATCGTTCTCCTGCTGATATAAGTCGATCTCGTGCTGACAGGACTGGTTCTCCTGCTTCAAAAACTCGTTCTCCTGCGGACAGAAATCGTTCTTCTGCTGCGATACATCTTCGTCTTCTTGCCGAGCCTCCTTCTCGTGTCAGGTCTAGGCCACCTCCTGTAATGCAACGTTCTTCACGCATTTGTGGATATCATATTGAAGAATTTAGATTTCTACGGCTTATTCCCCACAAAAATCCGAGCAGTGTATTCATAAAAGGGCAAAAATAAACATGTACGACGGCGTTATTGTCGAGCTGAGCCAGTGTGAACTTGACGAAGTTCCCGTAGGCCAAAATAAACGAATCTCAAAGAATTTCAGAGCAGTAAAAGTAACAGACATGTGAAAATTGGTACTTTGGGGCATTCAACAACATTTTGGGATTTTAATTTTTAATAACATATCTGTAACAAGCCAATACTTCTTGCGAAAAAGATTCAAGAAAAACGGTGAGAAAGTTTATTAAAAAGTATTTATAAATTTCTCTGGCTAACTAGTTTTTACTGATAATAAGATATCAATTGAATTTCTTAGTTGTGGTAGAAAACGAAAGAGATTGAACGTGGTCGTGTATATTTAACTTTGTAGCAGAAAACATTGATTTTAGTACAGCATAAGATAATAAATTTTGAAATTCAGACGAAGCATCGTCTATCTCTGCTACCTTTGCGATGATAGGGGGAGACATTATCTGAAAAGGCGTTTAATGTAAAAAAGTTAATAGCTTTTCACTTTGATTTTACTTTAAGCTGACAAGATGTACAAGAGTATGGAATTTTGAGAGATCTGCTAAGGTCTCAGGGATGTGTGCTCCGCTGAGAATTTAACTATATGCTCATTCTAATTTTGGGAATTGATACAGGAATCAGCACCCATTTAAAATAAAATATTAAAAAAATTGAATTTGACGTGTTGAATTTATTTACATAACTTAGAATGGAGCACTATTTACACCAAAGGTTTACATTTTTATACGGTCGTACCAATTCGATGCAACGAGATACATCGGTCAGCTGTGACTTAGGTAAAGAATAACAGAAAACATATGGAATTGTATGATAGGATTGGGACGAAGAAATAGAAGAGTTCGTAAAAAATGAGGGAAATACGAATGGAAAGAACTAAAAAAAAATGAGCATGGTTAATTGGCAGTAGAGTATGGCGAAGGGGAGGATGATAAGGAATTTAGGGAATTGGCGCTAATGCCAACATTATATAAAGTAGAGGTAAATTATTTTTCGCGGATATTGAGATGAGCAAGGGAAGGACCTCCTCTGAACCTGTTTTCTTAAATATTAAGTACTATTGCGGGAAATAGGATACAGGGAAAGGGAGGGGAATAAGCGAAATAGTGTTTGAAGGAGTTAGAGGAAAGGAGAGAGAGGATGATAGCAAGGAACGAGAATATATAATTTTTTGAAAACTCTTATCAAATATAAACTTCTGAAAAGATCTTTATTTTTACGGCTGCATTTCTACATGGTTGATAAATAAAATCCAAATAATAATCTGATTACACTGTCAGAAGCTTCCATAATGTTTTCCATAATGCCCAATCTCGTCTCTTTCTTAACTGAGCGTGGGTCAGGGTTTTGCCCGGGATAATTTCAGCCCTTTAAATCAGTTGGGGGTAGAGGGGATGGATCAGGCGCAATAATAAATAATAAAAAAAATCTAAGTGTCAAAGTATCGTCATCTCACTCGTAAATGAACTCTCTAAAACTGAACCAGTGAAATTGTCACTGGATGAATCAGTATTTAACATTGTCACCGGTGAACCAGTGATTTTCCGACCTTGGCTGGGTAAACCAGTAAGTTACTCAATTGAAAGAGCGCTACTGAGTATATCAGTAACGCCAAGTGATAGATGCAATCAGTGATATAGCGCTCTACGTGGGAGAGACATGAACCTCCAGTCCATGTCTCTATTAAAAAACTGAAAACAAACCTTATTGTGTACTTGTGTTTGTGTTATAAAAAATTGGCATCTGGGTGCAATAAGCAGGGGATATAATATCCTTCGCTGGAAAGTGGGCAGGCTCCTGGTCACTTATATTTGACTTTAGGCGATGCGACAAGTCGACATAACGACAGGCCTTCCCTCAACTATTTGCACAATAGTAATAAAGGATAAGTGGCATACCTAACCAGCTGACAGGCGACAAAACGTACGGCCAGCCGACTACTGGTACTGAGACACCAGTGAACCTCACTGATTAAACCAGTGCAGGAATTCCACTGAGTGGACCAGTGACTTCTTACTGATTGTCAGTGACACACTTCTGGCTATTTCAACCAGTGATATTTCACTGGAAATCAGTGAGATTTTACTGGTTCGTTTTAAGTGAGAAGAAATGCGAGCTGTGATAAAACCAGAATGGCAGATACAATTTATTGTTGCATAAAACCAAAATAATCATTATTGTTAGCAGTATCAGCGAGGCGAAGCCATGCGGAGGAAAAATTACATTTTATAAAGGGGACATTGGGAGACGACAGCAGTGTACATTAAAGGATAGCTCAAGGCCACGTCTGAACAGCCAACAAAAATAGCCAAGGAAAAAAAAAAAATTAGCCGGCTAACGCGTCATATTTATACCACTATTGATTGATAAATACTGTACGGATGGCAATTTCACACTCAACAGTTTAAAACTAAAGAACAAAAAAATAAAGTAAAACTACGCGAAATTCCGGCAACGGCATGGCGCTAGCTAGACACCCGAAAGCACTGATTCCTGTGACATAAAATCACGAAATTTAATAAAGCACATCATCGATACAGTGATGTCTCCTTAGGGTCCTCATGTCTTTCGGATTAACCAAACAAGCAGCCAACTCAAGCTCAAATAAATATTCCATAGTCAAAGTCCCATGGTTGCATACGCGAGAAATTCCCAACCACCCAGTATAAGAGGAATTGCTCATACCTCAACTGCGTGGCTGCTGAACAACTGAGACCATGGCTTGTCCATTCTTTAGAGGGTCGTCTCCTTTTCTTTTGGGTGAGTCCCTATTGCTCAGCGCTGATCGGTTGCCTTCTTTGCGCTGCGGTGTGATTGTTGCTATGTCGCTCGACTTCTTCTGTGCCATAATGTCAAAACCAATGGAGACGCTAGGGCGATACTAGTAAGGGCTGCAAATTAAGTAAAATATCTAAGCGACGGTCCGAAGCGTTTGCTGTAAAGGAGGAAGCTCTCCGCCATGAGAGTTGTCCGCATTTGGCAAAATATACGACAACAAATCGGGGAGAACCAGACCTTTTTCGCATACCATCGTGGGAATCTTGAAGAGGCTGGTTCTCTGCCAGTGCTCTAGCGTCGAGGGCAAGGTTAGGGGACATAAGAACTTCCTCCCACATAAGGATTACTTGTGCAGCCCAAGTTATATCTCCAGGCTACTCAGTTTATTCCCGAAGACTAGGGAAGCCAGGTGCCGGACATATTGGAGACAGAAAACCGAATAAAAAAAATTAAGTAAAAGGAATAAAATACCAATTTTTGAGGTTAAAATTCTGCCTTGTTGCATCCTATAAACTATTCAAATAAATAAAAAGTTCTAATAGGAATCTTTTGAAATTTCCTAAAATATTTCAATTCCTTTTCTTCAGTCCTAACCTATTTTAAATGTCTAAGAATTCAATACGAAAGGGAAAACTTTTACTGTTGATATGGTGTTTCAAAGAAGGACGTTTCCATAAGGCTTTATTACCCACAAAATGTGAACCATTACAAATTCATTATTTTCATTTGCCAAAAGATCGGTTAAGGCTTAAGATGATTTTGGAAACTTTACCGATTTAATCCATCTTGTTACACTTAGGTGTCTAATTTTTATGACCTTGTATGGTACTCTTTGGGTAACCATGTGACTCTGGGCCTTAAATACCGAGCGTCATCCTCTTGAGTTTCCCTCCGGGGCTTTCCACTTCGTCTCGTTTAATATGCGATAAAATTACAGGGCAGGTACCACATGGCCCAGGGACATTGGGTCCTCAAGAAAACTGTTTCTCTCCCAGCTGACCAATGTAGCTCGTTGCATCGAATCGGCACGATCGTATACAAATCTAAACCTTTAGTGTAAACATTGCTCCATTCCCAGGTATGTAAATAAATTCAACTCGTCAAATTCAATTTTTATATTTTTCATTTGAAATGTGTGCCGATTCCTTTGTTAATTCCCAAAATTAGAATGAGCATATAAAATTTAAGAACCTTAAATGTGAATAAAATCAAATTTAAAATCCTGATTAACGTGCCATACTCAAGTTAATGAGCAGAATTCCTGAAAATAAAATCAAGAATCCAAAGACCTAATTTGAAAAATCAGCGGAAAATATTCCTATTGCAATCTGAATGAAAAAATCCTCTTCTTCACGAAAAAAGAAAAGAAAAAGAACTTCTCCCTTTGGACAAAAGCAAAAAAGAGGAAAGAAAAATGAGAAGGTAACCAACCAAATCCCCTTCCTTTTCTCTTTTCTTAAACAAATTTCAAACATAAATCATTTATTTTTTATTTATTTCGTCTTTTTTTGCTATCAGAAAACAAAAAACATCCTGAAATATATTAACCAATGTTTCGGCACTCATACTGCATCTTTATCTAGGCAAAAAAATTCAAATTCAAGCTGAAAGGAACAGCAACAACCCTGAAAGCAAAATGACCTCCAACCCAAGTCAGCCAAATTAAAATTGAAGAACCTTAAATGAGATTGTTCTTTGGATTCTTGATTTTATTTTCAGGAATTCTGCTCATCTACTTGATTCTTTGACGTTAATTAGGATTTTAAATTTGATTTTAATCGCATGTAAGGTTCTTCAATTTTAAGTTGGCTGACTTGGATCGGAGGAAATTTCGCTTACAGGTATTTTTACAATTGATTTGCCTTTTGCCCCTCACACCATACTTGGGTGTCAGGGAGAGAGCATCGTCGTGGTTGGCTCTTCCTGTTGGCTTGAATTTTAATTTTTTTTACCTTCATAAGGGTGCTATATGAGTGCTGAAACGTTGGTGAATATATTTCAGGATGTTTTTGTGGTTTGATAGCAAAAACAAAAAAAACGAAAGAAATTTAAAAAAATTAATTGTTTTTGGAATTTGTTTAAAAAGAGAGAAAAGGAAGGGCAGTTCGTTGGTTGCCTTTTCACGTTTCTTTTCTATTTTTTCATTTTGTCCCAAAGGAGAAGTTCCTTTTCTTTTATTTTTTAGGGAAGAACAGGAATTTTTTTCAGATTGGAATAGGAACATTTTGTGCTGATTTTCCAAATTTGGTCGTTCGATTCTTGATTTTATTTTCAGAAATTCTACTGGTTAATGAGCCTACAGTTAAATTCGCAGCAGAGCACAACTCACTGAAAAAATCCAGCCTTTTCAGATAATTTCTCCCCCTACCATCGCAAAGATGGCAGGGAGCGAAGATGCTTCGTCTAAATTTTCAACATTTATTATCATATGCTGTACTGCAGTCAATGCTTTCTGATACAAAGTTAAATATTCATTAAATCAATAATTCATTAAATAACTTTTATTTAGTAAATAATATTCAAATTAGATTCAATGCAATATGTCCACAAGGATATACAGTATCTACCAAAGAGTTGGTGACTACCTGATGTTTTGTAGTTTTGAAATAGAAAAAAAATTTAACCAAGAGATTGTATGGTTCGCTCTGAAACTTTGGCGCAAATATTAGCGAAAATCGTGAGTGCTCATAAACAATTAGATATTTTTATAAATACTTTTACTATACTTTATCACAGTTGAATGTCCCAGATTACCTATTTTCGTACAAAGAAATTTTATGTACCCTTATTGCATTCGGCCCCTCAGTTACAGTGTGACGGATTTTACTTCACACTTCTGTTAGTTTCACTACTCTAAAATGCTTTGAGATTGGTTTATTTTGGCCTACGGGAACTTCGTCAAGTTCACACTGGCTCAGTTCGACAATAACGCCGTTGTACATGTTTACTTTTGCCCTTTTTATGAATAACCTTTTTGTGTATATTCCACGAAGCTTTGTATTTTTATGCTCGAATATTGCGAGGATGTCACCAATGTGCGTTGCTAAAACAAGTCGCTCTTCAGTAGGCATGGGTACATATTCGCAACGTGTTCCTCTAATTTGAATTCTTTGGCCAGCATGAAAAGTGTAGCTACGAATTTCGAATAAACTGCTCGGATTTTTGTGGGGAATAAGCCGTAGAAATCTAAATTCTTCAATATGATATCCACAAATGCGTGAAGGACGTTGCATTCCAGGAGGTGACCTAGACCTGACACGAGATGGAGGCTCGGCAGGAGAAACAGATCGGTCAGTACAGGGCTGTATCGCAGCAGATGAACGATTTCTGTCAGCAGGGGAACGAGGTTTGTCAGCAAGAGAACGACTTTTATCAGCAGGAGAACGACTTCCGTCTGCAGGGGAACGATTTCGGTCAGCAGAATAAGGAGTGCTAGCACGTGGAAATCCGGGAAGAGGGTCGCCATTTGGCAAACATTCAAACTGTAAACTCAGCTCTGAAACAAGAAAAAGATTTTTTTAAATTACACAAACATATCTTGGTATTCACTGTGTACTATTTCTAAAGGGAAATATAAAAATGAATCACGGGACGCGAGACGGCTACTACTTCCCTGAATTAGCTACCCTCATTCTAAAGGTTTTTGTGTGTCCCGCGAACATGGTGTACATATATAAACATGCGTATATGATATATAATAATATGCAGTCATAATTAATTATGAAAAATTTGTTTGTCAACTATTTCAATAATCTTTATAAACAAATGTACACTTTAACTATTTTTCACGAATAGGCTATGCTGACTATTTTTTCATTAGTATTTCTATTTTTTTGCTAAATGAACTACAAACACCTTCGCTCGGAATGTCTCAGTTTATATTCTTACTCATATCTGACAAACACAAAAATATTTTGGAAGAAAATAGCCATTGGAATATAATGCAGTTTACATCGCAGAAATGCTTATCTGCGTATAATATTTACAAAAAACTTATTTAAAATATATATATATATATATATATATATATATATTATATTATTATATTTACCAATATAATTGAGAATAGCCATTACTGATATAAAGGGCGTATATGAAATCCTCATAATTTCTAATGAGAAGAAAATGTTATTAATGTATTATTGAAGAACTCTCTGACCAGCACTGTAACTAATGAATAGTTTAGCGCTTTCCTTAATTACGTATAGTAATTCTACATTCGTTATCTCATAGATAAGTAGCGTCAACATTGTAATACTGACATATTTAGATCGCAATTATAACATAACTTCAGGAGAAAAAATCAGTGTTTATGTTCGGTAAAAATGATATCGGAATTGAGAAAAATCTTCTTTGCAGGGGGAAGGGGATCTTAGAAATGTCAAATTTAAGATTCTAATAACGTTATACCAACTTCTTTCAGTATAATCAGATTATTTGGATTTGATTTCTTAATTATGTAGAAATACAGCCTTATGTTGACGAAACATCTTAAAAACTGGATAACTAAATATACGGGTTTAGGGGCCATTCGCAAAATACGTGATGCATTTTTCAGGAACTTCTCAGCCCCCGCCCTGCTTGATACTTTTTCTATTGTTCCTAACATGGAGAATGATACTTCGACAGACCCCCCCCCCCTACGCTTATCACGTATTTTGTGAATGACCCCTTACTATAGCAAACAGCACTATTTCATAAAATAACCCACAAAAAATTTCTGTATGCAAGGACAGAATTTGCTCTTGAAAATTAGTTTCAGAAATAAGATTGTATATTATATACTAATAAAATGCTCCAATATTTTCTTCTCCCATTCACATATTCTGCACTTTATGTTATCTTTTTCCCCTAAAACATCTTTTCCTTTTCAATCCTGCTATGTTCTGCAATTTTCTTTCTCCGACCACTTTTCTAAATACCTCGCTACTCCTTCCTTTTTTATTATTTTCTACGATTTATTATATTTTGATTCCTTAGTGTTCCCTAACCGTTCAAATGAATTGCATTTCCCTGCTTTGCTGCATTTCCCTTTTTGTCTTTGCACTTTTTCTGTACACTATTTCCCATTCCCTATTTCCTGCTATAGTACTTAGTATTTAAGAAAACATGCTCAGAGGACATGCTTCCCTTACTCATCTCATTAACGAAAAACTACCTCCTACTTACCATTTTACCTTTACCCTGACAATTTTTGCTTCTCGATTCCTCTTCCTCCTTCCTTCTCTTCCTCTCCGCCTTTCTCAATACCCCCTTCACCCATGCGACTTCCCTTTTGTGCCCCTTTCATGTAACAATACCTCCATGCATCCGAATCTCATTGTCGCTATCAGTTCCTGACTTGCTTCTCTTTTCTGATACACATATTGCGCTCTCTAGTATTCTCGCCGCCCTGCTGCTCTCTCTGTCTGCATGCTATTTATCTTAAACATCGCATACACCTTCCTTCCTTCCTCGTGAATCCTTCTCCATTCATCCATCTGTAATCCACTCTTTGAGAAATACCTTTCCCTTTCAACAACCATCTTCCTATGCCTACGCCCGTTCTTACTGCCTTCCTCCTGACAATATAGTTAGGCGTATTTCTTGCCAATCCCAGTGTCCACTTTACATACTTCTGTATCCCATTTACCTCATCGCTTGCCTTCTCCCGCCCTCGCAACCACTTTATAAAATAAGACACTCATCACTATTCAATCCAGCAATTTCATTCTCCTTCCAAAATCATCTACGAACGGCCTCTTTCTCAGCTCTAACACCTTCCTCATCACCAAATTTGCCCTTCTCACTATCACTCCTTTATGTGAACATCCACTCCCCCATTCCTCTGAAACAGGAAGCCCAGATAGACAAACTGTTTCACCTCCTCTACCACCTTATTTCTTCACTTTCAATTCCTTCCCTTATCCTTTCTACCTCCTTTTATGAACGCAATAACCTTGGAGTTTTTCGCAATGAACTCTAACCTATTCTTATCCAGGTATCTTGTTAACTTTTTTATCATCTCCGCTAAAGCCGCCTCTAGACACCTCTCAGCTTTTCAAACTCTATCGCACATTATCCATGTTCATTTCGTTAGTTCTATCCCTGGATATTTCCAGACTTTATTTATAATCTCATGTATACCAGGCGCCTCTCCATTTTTCATTATTATCATCGGATTCTCTGTCCTTGCCTTCATGTCGCAATCCCCATAGAGTTGACTTTATGTTGAGTGGTATAAACTTCGACTTGATCCTATCTCTTAAAGCTTGCGATACAACGTCGACAATGTTCAAGATTTCTACTTAGCTGCTGTTCGATTTTTACCATTTTTTTACGTTATCGTTGAAGACTGACATCAGTGAATGAACAAAAACAAGAAAGTATTCACCTAATTCAGGCTGGTAACATTTTTGTAGAAAAATTGGTGGTTTTCGTTAAGATTCGAAGTAATAATTCAGGGCAGAATTCCGAGTACGTGCTGAACGCTGATATGAAGAACGTGCCCAGTACATCCATTTCCCAGAACGTCAGAACTAATGCTCTTCTTCAAGATGGCTTTAATGTTTTTGTTTTCTCCGCGTTTAAGACCCCCGAAATTTGAGTATGTATTATCAGCTGCAGAAGCCGTCAATTTTTATTTTATTCAGTGCTTAGCGAGAACAGTTTCAAGACAGGTTGCGATGGTAACAGCTTTTCACCCATCGTTTCTTGCAAGTCAAGGATTTTAACTTGAATTCCGTTTTTTGTATGATCAAATTACTGAGTTGACGTGATTCTCTAAATCTGAGGATCCTGTAAAAAAAGTATCCATTTCTCAATTCCAGCAATTTTCAAAGTCTTTCCAAATTCACTCAAACTCCGCTAACAAGATCCACAGCATGGGGATGATGCTAGGATAGGGATTTCATGTAACAAACGTCACACCTACCAGGAAAAAGTGGGAGTAGAGCTGCACCAATCGGTATCGGCGTGTCATTTCAACAGTCGAGTGGTCCCGAAATAGCTGAAATCGACGATGCATCCAATTGGTGCTTTCCTATCCCCACTTTTTACCTGCTAGCCGGTTCGTACTATGGTAGCATCACCCCCGTGATCCAGAGATCGAGGCACAACCGGTACACTTCCTTCCCCAAACTTTTCCTTCTTAAGACGAATATTTCTAAAAATGCTACCAATAAATGCAAACATGCCCGAAATTAATCTGCATTCAATCTCACAAGTATATATTTACACCCTGATTCTTCCATATATTTGCCACCAAAAATGTAACGGAAGAGATAAATTCGACCGCCGTCTCGTCATATAGAAAAAAATCACCGCAGTTTCAAGGGGCTGCTCGTCATACGTATCATTTGCACATTTTTTAGATTACGATTTTATTCATTTCTAATGACAGAAAAATCTAACGATACTCTGTGATTCGTAGTTTAGAACAATTATATATAAAAACTAAATAATGCAAATTAATCTTTGGTCGAAAATATCATTAGATATAGTTATGAATAATTTTAAATGAAACAATGCAGGTAGATTTTGGGAAATAAGAATTCTTACGGAAATTTGACAAGTGGGTCACGGGGCAAGATTCCTACCTTACCGAAACTTTTCTTATTTCTTAACTTATTTTCACACGAAGTTCCACATCGAGTTGAAAATTTAGGATACTAAATAAGAAGCACAATCATAGAATCATACAATGATTCAGAAGAAAAGGCGCCAATTTTAAAACAGATTTTATAATATAATAGCAAATGAGGTGCTGAAGTTATTAAGAAAGTAGAAACAAGCAAGATAATTTAAGTTAATGAATATAACAGTAATTCTTGATAAAAAGGCAAAAAATTTATTATTTATAATATGATAATTTTACAGAAAAATTCTAAAATAGAATTGTATGAGTCATTAGGATGGCCTAACTCAGTGATTTTATTAAGGCAATTATCTAGTATGTTGTTGTTGATAAAACCCATTTCATGAAAGGCTCTTTTTGTCAGATTATTCTCTTTATGTAAACCTGCAATATCATCCAATATATAAATATCATTTTTTAATTTTTTTTATTTTCTATTTTTGCCTTGAGAAGGGATTGTATGCGTGCAGAAACGTTAATTTTTATTTTTTACAAATGTTTTTTTGTTGTAATTTTATAGTAATGGGAATAAAAAAGATGAAAGGAAGAAAAGAAGAGAAGCAACGGGATCTGGGTGGTTTCCTTCTGATTTGTATTTCCTCTTTTTTATTTTTGAGCAATGAGGAAAATTATTTTCATTTATTTTTGGGAGAAAAAAGTGCTTTGCTTTATTTGTTGTTTTTAAATTTCAATAGGAACAATTTATGGTGGTTGTCCAAATTTGGAAGATGGATGAATTTCATTTTTAATTTCTAACTTTTTATTAATCTTCTTTAGTTCTTATCGCATTATAAATTTGTTAAGTTCGCTGTATTTTTACACCTTTTCTCGAATATAAATTGTTACCAATGAAATCCCTTGAAGACAAAAACCGTCAGTTTTCGTTAAAGGATATTTTTATAGATTATTATGATTATTATTTTGATTTTGCTACATCATATTTATTTTCGAACTCCAGCCATTTAAATATATAAGTTAAACTTGACGAGTTTCTTCTTTAGTTTTAGTTCTCAATTATTTCAAGAACTACCTACAATGAATTGAATTAAACTGGTGAACGTTTTCCTAAAAAATTGCTGACGTTTCTACTTTTTCTGGTGTAGTTAAGTATCGTCTTGTAAACATAAAATAATACCGAATGACGCCAACCAAGTATCGTTTCTCGCCTAAAATATTTAGTCTTTCGAAAGTTATCGTCCCTAAAGTCTACAAACAGACAGAAATCTTTGTAAAAACCGTGCTTTTACATTGTAATGTATTTATTTTAGGAAGTCCCTTGTGCTAAATAGCCCTCTAAAGAACAGAGTATACATAACAAAAATATATTATTAATAACATGCACTGATCGATGAATGTTAAATGTCTGGTAGAATTAGTAAAGAGTTGTAAAGGATAAATAAAATAAGTTAAAACATATTTCTGGCAGTTCAGAATCGAAGGTGAAACAAGGAGAATCTTCTTCGATTTGAATCCGCCAAAGGTCTCGCAGCACAATAAACTGAACAATTGATAATCCAGAGGTATCCTGACGAAGAGAGGTATCCATTTCCGCCAGGTCTTTGCCTCAGGAGGAACCTGGATGTAAATGCTTCTTCTTGTCCTGGAATTTCCGGACGAAGAGAGGCATCCGTTTCCGCCAGGTGTTTCCCTCAGGAGGAACCTGGATGTAAATGCTCCTTCTTGCCCTGAAATCGCGATCGTCTCTCATGAGGTGCCTGCTTTTCGCGGTTGGTCTTAATTTTGCTGCCTCCTCTTCGTCTGCGACTGGTGCATACAGTGATTGGGGAAGAGCTTCGCGTACAAATCCCATTTTCGACACGTAGGTGGCTTGCTTTTGCAAATACTGATGCACAAGATGCTAAAGATATGCTTCTTTCTGGCACCAGCGAGTGTGCATACACGCCACAAAGCCTCCGTCAACAGAGATAATGCTGGCATCGTAGCAGTCTAGAAAGTCAGCGTTGAGTTGAATATTCCACGCAAGGTTGTCGTTTCGTCAGATCTTCGTCATGATTTATCTAAATTATTTCCAGCTCTAGGGTGATCCGCAATGTTTGCTGACTTATTTTCGGATGACCTGCGCGTTGGATCGTTTTGAACCGCATCTACAACTTTTTGCTGGGAACGGATTAGTCCGTCCTTGTAGAGTTCTGCATGAGAAAATAAGACAACATACTCTGAGAGGTCGCTCGGTATCTCTGTGTCCCCATCTAGAACACCTCACCCATGTGTGCCTTTGGCACGGTTGTTACGCGTCCGCTTGAGCATTAATTCGTTCGGAACCATCCTTGGGAAATTGTTTTCCACTGCTTATTAATTATTGTAACCATATTCGGCAGAAACTCTTGGTACATGGATCTTCTATCAGTAGCCCAAAGACTCGTTCAGTGGGTCTTTTGATAGGCCCTTCCATTAAGTTCCAGAGGAAACAAAACAGAGAACCAATTGGGGTTTGCCTGGACTATTGCTAACAAAAGTTTAATTTGAAAGGATAATCTGATTCCAGGATATTTCTTAGTGCTCGTCATCGGGGACAGCTAGTGGAACGTGCTTCTAATAGGTCATCTAGTCCTGCAGTAAATTCTGGTAAAATGCAAGCTGCTGGTATATGATACCTGTTATATCATTGTGTGTGTGATTGCAGATGTTATAAACTAACTTTCTCCATCATCAATGACGCTATTAAATGATTCATTAGGATCACCGCATAACCAGCACAGATCGCAGGTAAGAATATCCACTGGTAAGTGGAATATATGATTTTGTTAATTTCGCATGCTGGTTACCTGGTCATATATGACCAAGATAAATCCTTTTTCCCAGAAAAGCGTTTACCGGCCCTTAGCCACAGGATTAAATACCTCACTATCCACCTTGATTTGATCTTTTACAGTCTCTATTCCCGTTCAATTTGTTCAAGATGGTAGTGTTAGGGTGGTGCAAGAATGCATTAGAATTTTTGTAAAATGTTATGCATATTACCCGGATGTTTTTTTCGAATCCACAAAAAAATAAGTCCATTTTTTCTGTTTTGAACAAAATATACTTAGAGGTGGGGTAAGCCCTATTTAAACGGTATGTCCCATAAGAGAAAAATACGTTTTTGTAAACTATATTTAGAATCCTGAACCACCTGTGGTCTTTTAAAATGAAAATTGTCTCTAACACATGAACTACTACTTTATACTGATAAGTGGATGTTTACATAAACTGTTTGACCAATTTGCTATTATTGTTAATAATCTCCTCCTTGAATAATGCTAGAAATTGCGATTTTTTCCTGAAATTTTAAACTGTTTATTCACTTTTCACTTCATGTGAGTTAATATTTAAATCAGTTTAGCAAAAATAATTAGTTACAAAATTTATTTTTATTTCTAATAATAGTCTTTTTTCCTAATCGTAGAAAGTGGCGTTTTTCTGATATTTTTAATTATTTGACTATTGCTTATTTGAAGTGAGTTAATAGTTAATTAAATTCAGTAAAACGAGCGGTTTCATCAAATTATTATTGTTGATAACTATCTTTATCTATATTAATAAAACATAATTGCGGTTCTTTCTGACATTTTTAACCTTTGATCCCTTTCTGTTTTTTCTCTCTTTTTTTTCTGAATTGAAAATGACATTTAAAAGATTCTTTAAATTTTCCTTGAAAAAGTTACTAAGAGCCGTTTTTGGAACTAAAAATTATATTTATTATTTTTTCCTAACTAAAAAGTCAAAGATAAGCTCAACGTTTCTGAAAGATCCGCAAATTTCTAGTATTGTTCCAAGATAAAAATTTCAGAAGAGCCCACAAGCTTCTAGCAACAATTAAGAAGAAGATAGCTAGATAGATACACTTATAATTTGTTTAAATATTTTTTTTCTAAACTTAATTGATTATTAACTCACTCCAAGTGACAAGCAGACAAATAGTGAAAAATTTCGGAAATAGCCGCAACTTTCTAGCTTTACTTAACTTTAATATTATGAAAAATTATAATAAATTGTTTGAATAATTACTTTTTTTATCTTTCATTCATTATTTACTTCATACTACTTAAAAATTGGACCAAAAGTGGCAAATTTGTGAAAAAACTTTAATTTTATAGCATTATTCAAATAGAATATTATTAACTATGATAATACATGTTTAAATAGTTATGCCTGTCAACATTAATTAATTAATACCCCACTCAAATTGAAAATTGAACAAAAAGTTGAATCAAATTATCAATATAAAGTAGTATTTTATGTATTAGAAACAGACTTATGGGGGTGATATTTAAGAAATAATGTTTTTTAGTATTCTGTGGCTAATTTTGAAAACTAGAATCTAGAGTTTTAACTCAATTCAGCTTCATGGGGGCACTGGAGAAAGATTGAAAATGATAATACATTTACTTTCTATTTTAATTATCAGTCATGTTTAGCATTCTAGGCTGACTCGAAATAAAAAACAATATTACATTTTGCTTATAGATTTTTTAAATTGAATTATGGTGTTGCGAATTTCGGTTTACATGTTTTTTACATGTTCTATTTTAAAATTCCTTGAAATTCGATATTTGGGTCCCAGTGGTGTTTCCTCGAGTTCCAGTCGAGTCATTTCGGAAATAGCTCCGCTGTATATGTTTATTTTCACTCGTTTTAGTACCTCAAATCTCTTATATATTCCACGAAGCGCTGTATTATTATACTCCAATCTTGCCATGATGTCACCAGTAGACGTTGATAAAACAAGTCGCTCATCAGTTGGCATAGGCAAAGGGGTAGTACCTTTTCCTCTAATTATAATGGGTTTATCGTCAGGAAAAGTGTATGTGCGAACTTCAAATACACGGTGCGGATTTGTGTGAGGAATTAGGCGAAGAAACTCAACTTCTTTAGAACAATATCCAAGTATGAATGGAGCACGAATCATGGAATAAGGAGGCCTAGACCTATCACGACGAGCAGGCTCACAAGCAGAAGCAGACCCGTCAGGAGAACGATTTCTGACCACAGGAGAATGATTTCCGTCAGTAGGAGAACAAGTTCTGTCAGAAGAGGAAGTAGCACTGGGACGAGGAACTCCAGGAAGAGGGTCGCCATTAGGTAGGCACTCGAACTGTGCACTTAACTCTGCAAAAAAAAACAAAGTAATAATTTTTCCTGGAACAACTCAATTGGACATTGGCATAAACTGTGTGAAATTCCTAACGGGGAATTTAGGAATGTCTAACAGCGCGCGAGACAGAGACAGCAGAATTAACGGTTATAGGTTTTGCATTGAAGTGGATATTCAAAACAATGTTTGAATTCTTAGGTGCAGGGCTTGCTTATATATGTATTATAACATACAGATGGGGCGTTATTTCTCGAGTTTACTCACTCAAAAAGTCTAAGTTGTCCTATCCAAGTTAAACTCAGGCAAAGTGTTTTACTTATTTGCCCACTGAAATAGAGATGAAGTATCTAGGACGCGATTTTCAGCGGAACACTGTAGGCTGCATTTCGTAACATTTTCCCCAATGCCATCACATGCTCCCTTACTATGAGCGGTAGGATGGTAATGGCACTCAGTTGGAATTCCGAAATATATCTTATGAGCTAGGATATTAGCAAAATTGCTCTTCATTTTAAAATTCTGAACTGCTCCGTCTGAGATATAGAACACCTTTTGAACTGCAGAATTCGCTTTAAGATAAATCACAATTATCTTCTAGCACTTGTAAACAGCAACAGTGTCATGACTCAAATTGTGCGATATGATTGCCATAAGAAAACCAATTCACCACTTTTCAAAGTTATTTTCAGATTTTTTTAAAATAATTACTGCTGTGTAGCAAGGAAATGATGGGTTCATAGCTCGAGCAACGCTTCACAAAGCTCATTCAAAAATTAATTAACATTCATGTTCAGCGTCTGTAAAGTGCATCTGTCTAACTGCAGTAAAGAATAAAATTTGATTCCTTCCAAATCCGTCTTATCAAAAGCTTGAATCAAGTTATATTAATTTAAATTACCTCTGGATCGTTCGTTAAATATTGCATGTTTCTTTGTTTTGGCATTAACTTCAGGTTGTCATGGCCGTCACAAACGCATACTGAGTGGTTACCGCTACTTCCTGCTAAAACGCAATGATTCATTATGAGTTGTGTAAGTTTCGTGAAGCCTATTTTAATCTCTTCATATTATGTCTGAAATTCTGCATACAATTCATTTAAATTGCACAAAATCAATATTTTCTGAACCAAAAATTTCTTGTCACTTACTCGAACAGACACACAATCCTTCGTTCCAGACATTAAGACACTGATGTCGTCACCCTTATAAACTTTGAATACGAGATCTTCTCTTTTTGGCCTAGGCAGAGTTAAAATCCCGTGGTTAGCAACTAACTTCTTCGCTTTTTTACCTTGTTTTTAAGATGTTTCGAATTCGATCATTAGTTGTCTGCGAATCCAAGACTTTGGATCAAGTGTGATCTGGAACTTCAACTGCAGCCTGATGATATTTGCCATTGCATATCGTAACATTCTATTAGAGTTTTCCGATGGCGAAGTCTGCAGAAGTCAGCCAGTAAAAAACTGGATTGAAAAATAGCATAGCGTGCGTATGGTAGCTGAAGTTCGAAAACTGTGTTTTTTAAAATGATATTTTATCTTAAACTTAATGTTTTAATTTCATAAGTTGTGTTGCGGGCGGGGTTCGAGAGCCAGCATCATGAGCGTACCTGAGTACTCAACGCTTATGTTCATAAATTAAAAATTTCAATCCCACTTTCTAATCTGCACAGTCTTATCGGAAAAACCTAATCTTTCTTTAAGGACCACAAAGTAAAACAAAAAGGCGTGTCTTATTTCGAAAAAGTCCAATTTCTTTTTTACCCTCATTTATAGAGCCAAATATTTATTTAGAAAAACAATGCTTAGAACCATTCAAACGCACATGAAATCCCCTATCGAAACTGTACTAGATCCCAAAAATTTTAATACTATTAGAAGAGGTAAAATCTCCGAAGTAGAAGATATCCACGAAAATCCTAAAACTTGTACCCTCTTCCCATCGGTCAGTTATTATTCAAGCAAGACTCCCTCTAATTGGGCGGTTTTGAGAGTGTCGCAATTTCTATGTTTCCGAATTGCCGTATATTTCTTGAATTTTCTGCGAGTCGCTACCATTATTATTCCTGTCACCCCGTTTTTTCTATGGCGAGCAGTATTTTGGAAACTGAAGTTACGGGTTCGCAAACAGCTGAATAAAAATGGGCTTAATTTTATCGAAGATAAGCTGGGAATTCTTGACTTGTCTCTGACCGGTTGTCCAGTTTTATCCCGGCTGGTTGCTCAAAATCATGTATGAAAGGTGTGGATAATTTCAAGACCGGAGGCCGCTGGCTTTCCAGCTTTCTTCTTCGTGCTTTCCCTTATCCCTGCCGATAATCAGGGTGCGAACTCGCTCAGATGTCTACTAGATTGAAAATTTCTTGGATTTCCCTCAATACTTAGTCAATTCTTTACTCCACGCTGACATATTCTTGCTCTTCTGATCCGCTCTCTACCTCAGTCAAATGAATGGCCTCCGGGCATTCAAACAACTAATTGTCCAGAAATATGTGTCTTCGTCGCTATGTTCTGATGTGTCCATCGGAGGACTCACTTCAAATAAGATAGATTGCTTTGTCTCAATAATAGACCCCAATTAAGAGTGACATCCAAATAGGCTGTTTTTTCGCCTATTTTATGGACCTCGCCAGCGACCTGGTGAAAAAATTTAAAAAATATGTTACAGTTAACAAACCCTTATCAATAAAGAAAGTACGTGATTTAAGTTTTGTAAGGTTTATTTTATAGAAAAAATACAATGAAAACTGTTTTTATAATTAATGCTATTTCGTATTTTTAAGTTCTTGGGGTCTTCTTAAATAGGGGTAACTTTTTGAAATGTTTAAAGAGCGAAAAGCGTTTCTCATTTTGGTTTTCAAACAGGAGCAATATGATTCCCGTAACATAGTTTTCTATTTTTTCGCCACGTCGCTAGAGATGTCTAAAAAATGGGCGAACTTTGACGTCACTCTTTCTAATCTCCTAGGTGTACTGCACCCCGGAGAGTCTTATTTTGACTTCAGGAGCATTTCTTGCTTAGTAGTACTTAATAAATTCTTTCTTCTTGTAACGCTGCTGGAAAGGACTCCTCCTTCCTCGAAAAAATGCTTCCTGGCAAGAAAAATCCACGTAATCGAACGGGATTTATTCTTGTAGATTTGTAGATTCTAGTTCAATAAAAGGAATAAATAAAAGGAATCTTGTAGGTATTGAAGTGTCTGGAAATTTCACAGTTAATTGGCACTCCTGATCCGCAGGACTCGCTGGTGCGTTCTTCCATCGAGTGCGCTCTTAGTATAACAACGCATTCTGTGTGTCATCCTGAACGTATGTGTGATCCTGTGCCTGCGCATCCGGGTAGTAAGTGCGTCGTTAATTGGCCTTCTCTGAATAATTTTATGCGGGAGAAGCTAAGGTCG
>JAWWLR010021473.1:0-10951 GCA_035041075.1 Acraspis erinacei | reverse complement strand
TGCCCCTGTAGAATGGCTTCTCTCCTGCTGTTGTGCGAATCGGATAGCATTCAAGTTCCCCGTGCATGTAAGCCCCAGCGTGTCCAACCTGTATATTTGTATAATAAAAGCTTATTTATATTAAAACACCGCTACTTAATTTACATAATTTTGTTACCTATTCTGATGTTGTAAAATGGATATCTAAATTCAATTTTTGAATTTATATGTAAATGTGTTTTAATTTTTTCTGATATTAGTATAAAGGGTTATTAAAAAATTATATTTTCAGAAATTAAAGTAAAACATTTAAAAAATGTAACACAAAAATGATGTCACTGTCTAAATGAAAATTATAGCTTAATGCTTTTCATGTTATGAAGAGATTAATTAATTATTAGCTGCTTTTTTTCAGAATTTTAAATTACATAAAATTTTTCAGAAAAATTTAGAATAAAAGTTACTTGAATGATTCACTAAAAATAATTCTTTAATGCTTTTTATGCTATGAGTTGATCAATTACTTTTTCGCTGATTAGTTTTTTTTATAATATTAAATAACATAAAGATTGAATGTTTATTTTTATCTATTTAGCAACAAAAGTTTTTATAATTATATAATTTTTTAAAAAGATTATGATGTTGTAGAATGAGAATCCGAATTCAAATTTCAAAATTATATGTCCATGTTTTTTTTTAAATTAGTGTAAAAGTTTAATAATAATTAAAATGTTCATAAATAAAAAAAATAATTATTAATAGTTACAGTAACAGAAAATTCCTAAACTGTAACAGAATTTTCTGAAAAAGTTGGCTAAAATGTATGCACTTACCATTGCTGAAATTGCTGTTACATTTTAGCAAAATTAAGAAAAGGTTTCAGCATAAAGCTTTAGTGACGCGTCTCTGAAAATTCCTACAAAAATGTCTAACAGTGAAATTGAAGAAGCTTCGTTCTCAATTAGAAAGCCACCCACTCGGCTTTGTAGTACTAGTAGTAGTAGTAGTAGTACTCTCCCGTGATAGGCTTTATAGCTTAATACTGTTGTTAGCAAACTACTGTTGTATTGATTAACCATGAACCGAGATTGTATATGTATAATAGTCGTTCATGGTAGAACGACTCAGACCGAATGTTCCTTAATCGTGTTTGTAAAATTGGTTTTACCGATCAGCTTAAGCGCAGCCATAACACTTTAGGGACTTCTTAGTTTTCCTATAAAATAAAAAGTCCACCTTTACTTTTCTTTTAATAAAATTCAATATACACTACCGATGGATAGTGTCGGTCCACTTACCGGGTGGCCTATTAACCCTTGAATGTCACACATGGGTCTGCCAGACCCAGTGGTATTTTTCTCACTGTTATATATATATCTTTGGTTAGTTGACGGAAATAATTTAACTATTCACTAAAGAAAATGTTTAAATATCCTGACGCCGGATATTTAGTTTCCTGCTTCGACAAGACATAAACTTCGAATGGCAGTCAAAGAAATGTGTTCCGGGGTCTCTCAGACCCATGTGTGGGGTTTCGCGTTAATTTGCGGAAAGTCAATTAGATTTTTTTACACAATCGAAAATAAATGAAGGGCACTGTTTGTACATTTTATTGGACATAAAGTTAATAATAATTAGTTTAAAAAATATAGTACTTGTTTATGTAGTCGGTATACTATAATTGAATGATTTTTTAAATTGAGGAGTCGTTATACAAGAAATTGGGTGCGTTCAACATACGTCTAAACTATGCTGTGTTTGAACTCCATTTGATTAATTTTCAGTTTTGACAAAATTTTTAAAATGTCTTTTAAGCAACTACGATAAAATAGCTTTTCTCTATGAAAAAGAATTAACAGAAATGTTTTTTTCTGAGCCTTTTATTGAATCCTTTAAGTTTGAGAAAGTAGACAATTGATTAAGCTAGCGGCTTTAAATATTTATCCCTTTTTCAGGAGATGCAAATAAAATATTTGTTTCCTTGCAGAATATATTATCCCCACCGAAGAACCATCAGTTATTTATTTCTTATATCTTGTGTTTTTAAATTTATTTAAAAATACATAACCTCTTTTTTTGATGTTTTTAAAGAAAAAGTGTTAATTTAAAGATTTGAACAGTTAACTTGATCGATAGGTTCATAGCTATTTTCACGGTGGTAAAAAAGGTATCTACAGTGATTGATGGTAACTAACTCTGATGATAATACAGATTCCTTTATATCAACTGAAAAAAGCAAAATTACGAAAAAATTAAAAAATTGTGGGCAATCAAATATTTCAAAAATAGCTCATTTTTGTAGTTTTCAATTAAATATTTTCAAACATTGCTACTAAAAAAATTGGGGCTTTAGAAAGGATCCGTTGATCCAAAAATCTTTAAAATAAACGAAAATATAAGATGGCGGCCAATACCAAATTCAAGAAATATCTCAGTTATGCAGTGTTCCATACAAATTTTTTTAGAACATTGATCCAAAAATAATTTTGACTTGATGATCCAAGAAGACAAAAATTCATTATTCATTATTCATTATTCATATTCATTATTCAATAATTTAAATGGAATTTTCTAAGCATTTACAATTTAATTTTGGAACTTTGTTAAAGAGAAAATTTGGAACATTTTAAAAATTCTTGTTCAAAATTTACATTGAAAGCCTTAAAGCAAAGTAATTTAATTGAAAATGCAAAAAATGGAATATTTTTAGATTGAAATTAAAAGTCCTAATAGCTCAACAATTCTAAGAGCTTTTTTCAATCTCAAATTCTGAATTCTCTTAATTTAAGATTTTATAATTTTTAATTAAAAATATTCTATTATAATTTATAATTTAAACGTTCGGAGAACATAAAGTAAACAATCTTTTGGATTCGAAGGGGTAACCTGAAAAAAAATTTTTTCTTTAAAAAGCGGAAAATTTGAAACTTTGAAACTTATTTATTTAAAGTACGAACAATGAATAAAAAAACTATTTTTTTCCGTGATAGGGGGGAAATTTTAAGTAGAAATGTTTTAACTTGAAAAGGGGAAAATCTACTATCAAGAAGGACAAGTTTTAAAAATCAAACATTATTTTATTGAAAGGGGACAAATTTTGAAAGTAAAGAATTTCTTTTCTTATTTTTTTCAATTTTCAATTAAATATTTATAAGTTAGACAACAAAAAGAAGTTTAAATTTAGAAATAATGTTAAATTTCTCTAAAAATTTAAGTTTATTTTGAAGTTTTTGAATTTTTGAATTAATCTAAGACAGCGGCCAGAAAAACTTTGCAAAAATTAATCTGTTTCGAAATTCTTTAATTAATATTAATAATACAGCTACAGAAAAATAAAAAAGTTTGCGGATCCAAAAAACTGGCTTACATAGTGTTGTAGTATTGGTCGAGATTACCCGAAATCCAGAATTTTGGAATTTTCGTCTTACCAGGTTTTTTTTATTCGACCTTGAAATTTTAGTCGATGTTAAATTTTTCTAATTTGTCTAATTACATTTAAAAATGTTATTTCAAGCTGATGAGTAAATCTTTTTACAGCTTTCATGTTAAAAGATATTATTTGAAGTTTAGGTGGCGAAAACAAATTTTTTGTAAAAGTTAATAACAAGTAAATTATAATGCTTCAATAAGACTAAAATTTTTCTCGTAAAAGGCTAAACGAATCTTAATAACTGTAACGTCAAAATTTTTATTTACAAATTTATATTATAGAAATATGCTTCTGAATTTACAAAAATTAATTTTTTAATAAAAATCTCGTTCGTTTATAGATAATTTAAGATTTTTTCTAGGCATAGTACTTTTTGTTATCTCCCGTTGTTCTACAGTACTTTTGGAGAGAAACATTGGAAGAAATACGATTTAATTTTTAGCATAGAGATTGATCTTTTATTGTTATTAACTTTTACAACACTTTTTTTTGCACTTAAACTTAAAAAATCTTGTATTAATGTCTATGATAAGAATTGCATCATATTTCTGTCGGTTTTTCGCTTCGAAAGTAATACAGAACAACGTGATATGAAAAAATTTATGAGTAGAAGAAGTCATGAATTTTTTATAAACAAATGAGATTTTTATAAACAAATTCATTTTCGTAAATTCAAAAACATATTTCAATAATACGCATTCGTAAATAAAAAATTTGAATTGATAGTTGTTAAAATCCGATTAGCCGCTTACGATAAACATGTTAGTTTTGTTTAAACACTATAAAATTCTTGTTATTAACTTTTAGAAGAATTTTGTTTCGCCATCTTAACTTCAGAAAATATCTTGGAACGCGAAATCTATGAGAAGATGAACTCAAAATCTTGAAAAAACATTGCCAAATGTTAAGTAGCCAACTTAGAAAATTCAACCTGGACTAAAAATTCGAGTTCGTTAAAAAAAAACTCGTAAGTAGAAAATTCGAAAATTTTCAATTTCGGCTAATCTCTACCAATACTGCAACACTCTGTAGATCGCTTTTTTCGATTAGCACAATTTTTTATTTTCGTTTGGCTGTGTAATTAATAATTATAATATTATACTAAAAGCGATAGAGGCAAAAGCCCTTCATAGTTACTTCCTTTTAAATCGCACTTTCGTGAAATTAATTAACTCATATATTTATTAAGTAAAGCTTCTTTTCATTTTAAACTGTCACTCTAATAATAACAAAATTTTTTCAAAATAAATGTTTCACTTAGAAAAAATAAAAGTGTTTTATATTTTAGTTCATCAGTTTGTTAAATCAAATAATATAATCATTGATATAAAAAAATTGTCTTCAATTTTAATAAATCTATGAATTTTGAATCCTAGTTACGTCTTACAGTCGACATAAATTAACATAAATTGAACCAAAAACAATTTTTTAACTCAAAATTTATTTGATTAAAAACTCCTCTGTCAATCCTTAACGTTTCGGTACAATGCGTACCTTTTTCAAAAGCTTATACCCTGTGTTTTCGAAGTTTAAATTAAGTCAAAAACATCAGATTAATGTCTTAGAGTAAAAGCAAACAAATAACGTTTCATTGGAAATATTGCAGTCAAACTTTTTCATAATTGAAAATTTTTAAACAATAAAAAAGGTTATAATAAAGTCTCATAAAATAATAAATGGGACTTTAATCGCTTATCTGTGTTCGTCCTTCCTAATCGACGATAAAGTTTCCTTTTAATTTCTTCAAACATAGTCCTTAATCGATTAAAGTCTCGTTTATTATTTTATGAGACTTTATTATAACCTTTTTTATTGTTTTTAAAATTTGAGTTATAAAAAAGTTTGACTGCAATATTTCCAATGACACAGTTTTTTTATTTTGTTTCACTCTACGACATTAATCTGATGTTTTTGACTTAATTTAAACTTCCATGACCAGGTAAAAACCTTTTGAAAAAGGTACAAATTATACTGAAACGTTAAACATTGAGAGAGGAGTTTTTAATCAAATAAATTTTGAGTTCAAAAATGGTTTTTGGCTCAATTTTATTTTAATGTATGTGGACCGTAAGACATAAGGAAGAATCTAGCATTCAACATTCATAAATATCGTCGGCCGAAGAAAGGATTGCTTAGATTTCAAATCATTATACAATTTAATAAATCTAGGTCAAATACAGCAAATCATCTTTCAATTTAAAAAATATTTCCATTAGCATAACAGCAGGGCATAAATTTCTTTGATTCAAAGAAACCTTGTTTGTATCGAAGCAAACTTTTTCTGTATGTAATGCGCATCCCTTGCCCGCTAATATCAGAATGCGCATATTCTTCTGCGATTCTTATATAAATTTTTAGATCGCAATCTTGGCGAAACGGTTTGTCTGCAGGAACCAATTGGTATGACATATGCGAGAAGTCTCGAGGAAGGAAGTTTTGTCATCCAAGTACGATCTACTCATTGTATGCAAATCCTTCCTTTCAACGAATCCAAGAGACCTTTTTTGATGTCTAGGCTAAGATAGGAACGGAAATAACCGCCGTATCTTGCGGCCTAAAGTCGGACTAGAGCTGAACCCAGAGGATGGAGAAGGAGACTTTCAACAGGATTCAAAAGGACATGATGGATCATGTAGACTCTCACAGAAAGTCTCTATTATATTGTTCAATTTTTGGTATTGGGCTAAGTGAGACTTCTTTGAAGAAGCTCCAACTTGACTTACATTAATGGCAAGCAAACAGTGTTCCGTGATCAGTATTGAAGCCAATCATCCTCCTCCTACCTGTGCAAAAATTGCCATATAATTTCCTGATTACCGACTTGGCCCTGATGTTTTAATATCATCGGGCCAAGATCGGGATAATTCTATGGCCCAGACCCGAGGCAGACCGGTTCAGGTAATCCAACGCCACCTAGTTCCAATTTAGGGAAATTGCCTTGCTGTCAAATCAAGTGTCTTATTTTTGATAAAATTCATTGTTATTATCTGAGTTAAATGTATAATACAATAAACAATATTCAAAAGCCTAGTATACCACGAGTTTGAAAGAATCGCATGTTAGCTGCTGTAGATAATTTTCGTGATGTGAACGAAGGTAAGCAAATTGCTAAATCATATTGAATATTGATCTTGAATCAAAAGCTAGTTTTAAAATATTTTGAGGTTGCATTACACCTATACAATTAAAAAAATGATAAGCATTTTAGCCCATGTTATTGATTATATATTGAAAATTATGTAGCTAGTGATGCAGATGATGAAGAAGAAAGTTAAATGCAACCGGAAATATAAGTTCCAGGAATTTTAAGAGTTCTAAATATGGATCAATTTGAGAAAGGTGATGAACTGATGGATCATGAAGATTTAATTTCTACACATGAGAATTGAGATGCTAGTCAGGTTCCAAATGTCAACGTCGATCTAAGTAAGAATTTCTTATAAGCTCTAACCTCACAATTAAATCTTTTTATTTTATTATTACTTGAGGAAGTGCATTCATTGTTTGCCTGTGAGGAAGCAAAGTATTAATGAAATGAGTAAAAATGAGATTTACCCGTGGTATTCACGAAAATAATTCTATTCTATAGTACGTTAAATTCAGAAAAAGCGATTTTAAAAATATTTTTGTAGAAATAATTGAATGTCTTCTATTTTATTTAATTTTTTTAGTTATCGAAAAATAACTGCTTGAGCAAATAAAAACTGTTTGAAAAAATATACATTTGTTTAATATTAGAAGAAATATGTCAAAATTATGTAATTATTCAACAAAAAGTAGCATAGGATACCAATTTGAAAAAACTTGACATCTCTGTCTCAATTTTTAAAAATTTTGAAAATAAAAAACAAATATTTCGAAAATGGAAACTGTGGGGGGGGGGGTCCTGCTATCTAGATTGAAAAAAAAATTTGCAATGCATTTTTATACCACTGTAGTATCTATAGAGCGAATTTTTTAGTTTGAATGCCTTTTTGAACAATATTTTTTTAAACAATATTCATAAAAAAATGGCACCCCTAGGTTCAGAGGATAATAATAAATCATTGCATTCAATATGGACTAAATATTATGTGCAGTAATGTAGTCAAACAAATAAAATATTTTTAATTAATTAAAAAAATTTTAAATATACATTTAAATTTATATAATAATACAAATAAAGATAAATAATGCAAAAAATATTATTAATTATATTATATTAATTGATGTAAATAATATAAATAATTTATATAAAAGATGCTAATAAAATTCCATTTTTGAAAATTGTCACTTAATTTATAAATTGAACAAAAATTAATATTTTAAAATATAACTGTTCAAGAAATTAAGCTGTTATGGTTATTTAAAACCATTTAATGTTAATGAATACCTATGCATAATATAGTTCAGAAAGTTCATCTTCTGACATGTAAAATTTTCATGATATGATAATAGATTATTTATAACATTTTAATATTTGCAAGAAAATCAAAATAAATTGAGAGGAATGAAGTGTGGAAGAAAAAATTGTTTAAATTTAAAAATTGATATTTTACAAATATAATGTTCAAATTGTGTAATATATACATGATAATAATATGTTATTTGACTTTAACATTTTACAATTCAATAATAATTTTTCATTTGTATGTAACACTTCTGGTAAAGTATGATTTAAATTTAATAAAATTAAATGGATTAGCTTTAAATTTTTGGTATTATATTTGATTTAACTTTGGATATTCAGGAAGGTAAAATTTGTACAAATTTGAAAAATTATCAAAACACATCATAAACATTTAAAATTTTGTAAATATTAGCATTTATAAAAATTATTCTTCAATATTTTTGAAATCACAATTTATAAATAAAACCTCATTAATACGTTAATGTAAAAAATTTCATAAAATCGAATTACAAAATTTTGTTCTTCAAGTACATATAACTTTAGAACTTCTTAACAGTTTAAAAAACATAAAATCATACTCACTTTAATATATAAAAATTCAATGTTGTAAAATTTGGAAATAATTACTCTTTACTGAAAAAAAGTTAAATAACATTTTGAGACATTTCATTCATGCCAATTCGGATTTATTTTATTAACTTCAATTTTAACAAAAAAATAATAACAAGTATTTTGAAATCAATACATAATAAAAATATACGGTAGTATGTAGAATTTAAAAAAATGCATTGAAAAAAGTTTGTTTTTAAATCAATCTATATTAATTTTTATTAACAAATTATAATTTTCAAAATTTCAACCTTAATTTTATAATACAAATTATCTTTGCAAATATAATATAAAGTATTAAAAAATAATTTTATTTGCAGCTGAAAAAGAATTATTTTTATGAAATTACAGTGTTTAAAAAACAATAGTACAATTTTTAATAAAATAAATATATTTTGTTTTAAATAAAGAATTTAAATTTATGATTTTTAACAGAACAAATTAATTAAAACAAAAAAATAATTATTTTCTTAAAATAAATGATTAAAAAAATGTTTTAACGAATATTTAAATTAATGGAAAAATAATTTTAACAACAATTCATAAACTTCATACAAATGTTTAAAGCATTTAAAAAGAATTAAAAAATTAAAGAAAATTTTTTTAAGTTTTTCAAAAATCGGTATAAAAAATATATTTGAAATATAATAAACAAAAGGGACGACTGAAAAATCCCGAAAAATAAAATTCCCGACAGTGCAAAATTCCCGAATAATAAAATTCGCGAATAATAAAATTGCCGAAAAATAAAATTACCAAATTGCAAAATTCCTGAATATTAAAATTCGCGAATAATAAAAGGCCGAAAAATAAAAATTTTCGAATAATAAAATTCGCAAATAATAAAATTCCTGGCAGTTAATAATATTACTGAACTGGAAAATTCCCGACAGAAAATTTCCGAATTATAAAATATCCGAATTTAAAAATTCCCAAATTGTAAAATTTCCTACTTCAAACAATTACAATTTTTTATAAATATGTTTTATTGATTACAAATACAAAAATGAAAATTTATTTTTAATTATTTGTAATGGTTAAAATTTCTAAAATTATTGCTTGAATTTAAAATAACAATAATTGTTAATAAAATATTTCTGGGTGAAGCATTTTTTTAATATTCATAGCCTATTTAAAAAAATACAAAAAGCGTTCGCAAAAATCGAATTTTAAATTTACATATATTTTTTAGAAAAGGTTAAATTTTCAAATTTAGCGTAATAGCTGCAATCTAAATTCTCATTTTTTAAACATGAAAATTGGATTTTTTTACACATCCTAAATTTGACCAAATTTGCTTCTCGAACAAAACAAAAAAATCACCTACTGTTTTTATTATACCTTATAACGATTAAAAAATAGAAATATTGTATTTAAATTTATTGTTATTTTAAATTCAAACAATAATTTTCGAAATTTTAAACATTAAAAGTAATTAAAAAAACATAAAATTTCATTATTGTATTTGTAATCATCAAATATATTTATAAAAAATGTAATTTTTTAAATCTCGGGTGTTTTATAATTCGGCAATTTTCTCACGGGAAATTTCCAATTCGGGAATTTTATTATTCGATACATTTATTATTCTGGAATTTTCCAGCTCAGTATTTTTAATTTTGGCCAATTTTATTATTGGCGAATTTTAATATTCGGGAATTTTCCAATTATGTAATTTTATTTTTCGGTAATTTTATTATTTTATTTTATTAAATTGTTTTATACTTCTAAAAAATGTTTATTTCATTTTCTTATCCATTTTTAATATATTTGCCTAAATTCTATACCAAATTTGTATTTTATTTTTATATAAATATATATGACATTTTTTAAAATTATATACTTTAAAAAATGAAAAATTCGTTAATTCATTATTCGATTCAATATTTTTACTTAAATTTTTTATTTTTATTGACTAATAAACAATATTTTGGTGTTAAAAATAAAACTTTTTGGAAATTTATTTTTTTAAGTTATAAAATTAGTTTATATCGATTAAGACCTAAATTAATAAATATAAACCATAAGTGCCAACATTAAATGTTTAAATAAGTTTTAAGAATAAATATAATTTTAAAGACAAATTTTTACTTTATTTTACATCTTGTCTTAAAATACTTTAATTATTTTCTATTATTTCAAAACTTATATTGGTTGGTAGGTTTGTAATAAGCTTTTGCTTTTCTGAAAAATTCAATAAAAATATATGTTTAATGATTTTTATTTACTTTAACTGAGTATAGGATCGGAATATTATTTTAAAAATTATATATAATGTTTGAATGATTTAGCGATGTTCTTTTGATGCACTTGATTTTTTTATTCTTCTCATTTTTAGGAATTTTTTTTATCTTTTTCTAATTGCCAGAGGAACATTTTATGGTGGCCATCCAAATTTCGTCGTTCGATTCTTGGTTTTATTTTCAGGAATTCTGTACATTAACTTGATTATTGGATGTTAAATAGAATTTTAAATTTGATTTTAATCTCATTTAAATTTTTGGAACTTTGACCTTAATTGGACAGACATAGGAGATGCAAAC
>JAWWLR010021460.1:0-10656 GCA_035041075.1 Acraspis erinacei | reverse complement strand
AGTATGTAGTTTAGATTCCACCCAACAAGTTGAAAATTAATACTCAAAGAAAGAACAAACAATTGTTGCCAACATTTAGTTTTAAATGTTCAACAAAATACATGAATTTCAACTCACTATGTGGCCTTTGTACACGTTGATGACCCCGGTTACTATTTGCTGCAGGACTCGGAGGTATAGATGCATGGTGTCTAATATCATCGCCATATGAATACCCCGGAGAACCCAAATGATGTAATCGGGTTGTTATTTCATCTGCATTCAAACCCGAGTGACTTTGGGGTGAGGGTGGTGTCCAGTTGTGTTCTGGCCAAGTATTAAAAAAATGATTATTAAATTATTTAACGATCCTCTGATTACTTTGATCATTGGCATTTTATCTTATGCATTGTGGAAGAATTGCATGACAACCGCCTTCATTTTTCTCTCATCCTTTAATTGGTATGTCCAGGTTTGGCGACCGTACAGCACATGGGCGCAAGTAAAAAATTACACATTGCGACTTTAGGGTCTCCAGATAGTTTAGAGGATTCAGGGCGTTTATTAATATTTTCAAGATATTTCACATATATCGGCAGAAAAAGTTGTGCCACTTTTTCAGCAAGACATATTAGATCCGCGATTTTGAATTAGGAAAATCCAATACCAGAATTGAAATCAGCCATGCTAGAAACCTAACAACCAATAATTTTACTCAGATCTAAATATTTCTAATATTTCATTTCGGCCATATTGTATCGCCCATTTTGAAATTTTAAAAGACAACATCAGGTTTGAAATCAGCGACCCCAAAAACCTAACTACCACCAATTTTATCTAGATCCAAATATCATTACCATTTTAAGTCCGCCATACCGGCCCGGCCATTATAAATTTTAAAAATCAAGCTTTAGATTTGGATTTAGTAAACAGTGTTATAGAACAGTGTGACCTATATGTTTCATTCCTTGGAAACATGTGTGTGCAGTGACCCGAAGCAGGAATGTACTTCACCGGGACAAACTTAAAGCTATTTATGTTCCTTAAATCTTCTTCCAGTAAATGGCGATCTTGGTAGACTTCTCTCTAAAATGCTTCGAACTGCTCTGGTTTGGGCGAATATTCGACAGGAACTGGAAGGTTTTCGAAGATTCGAGATAGGTCATAGAAGAACTTTTGGTGTTTTGCTAACCCAGCAACATAATTGAGAAAAAAGTATCGAATATAGCACTGATGTTAGTGTAATCATACATTCTCCATAAATTTTACAAAAGGACTGACGGTTTCTCCACTAAAGTCATTAATGTTATTTTTTTATCTGAGAACGTGGACTCGCAGTTTTAAAATCTAATCGTAATATTTCAAGCGTGCACATTTGTCATGCGATATAATACACCATTAAAAATATTGTGACAATGTCACAAGTACAACCGTTAGATTCCGCCGGGAGTGGGGGCTAATTTAAAAACTGCACCCGCCGCCAGAAAAATGACGATAAAATTTTGGATCTAACCACGTCTTACGGCAGTGAGATGGGTGGTTACAGTCGTCATGGACTCAAAACGGTGATCTTGCCAAACTATAGTGAAACCTAAGAAGACAGAGCGACCCAGGGATGGCCACCTTCTGCATTTTGCTTTCAAGTGTCTTAGAACCTCTTTGACACGCATGGATGCTTTTCAGGCTATGGACTAGTGAAAGCTCGGCACATCCAAAAGCCTTGATGATATGGATGATTAGCTCGGCAGAATATTCCGGGTATAATTGAGCGATGATGGAAAACAATAACAGCTTTGCCGATGATTTCAGTAGAAATTAGAGGCGATTAATCTATTATTTGTTGTTGTAATTGTTCTCAAATCTGAGGTTTTGTCCTATACACTTGTTTTTGAGATAACAACAAAAAAATAAATAATCCAGTGGTGTCAAGTCAGGTCGTCTATCCAGCCATTCAATCGCACCCTTCAGCCTATCCACTGATCTAGAGTCACAGTATCTAAATAAGCGCAAACGTCTAGACGACAGTGAAGCTTAGCGCCATTCTGTTGGGACCGTGTGTGTTTAAAGTTTATTCAAGCAATGACTCATATTCCTGGGATCATTTGATTCTTTTGCATGGTTTCATACCTCTCAGCTTACAAATAACCATTAAAGAAAAACGGTTCTATTATTCACTCGTAATTAACTTCAAGGCTGACGACGGGAAATTTACATTTTGAATGTATTTCTTCTAGACGGAAGCAGGTTGAGAAGAACTCAAAGACCTTGCTGGGGAAATAAGTTTCTTCCGTAAAAAACCGAAGCATATATATATATATATATATATATATATATATATATATATATATTGTGACGTGGTATGATATACCACGCCCAAATTATCATTTCAATTACCACTGGGCAATATCAATTTGGTAAAATTTATTAAAGGAAAAGATTAAATACAAATCAGTACCTAGTCGAGCACAGAATCAACGCGGACTGTCAACTGACAGGAACTTGTAGCGCTGCCAATCCGAACCGTCGCCGGACTGGGTATTTTCGAATCAAATGTTAAATTCCATTTTTCCTAATGTCTGCGAACTTTTTCCCACACACTCACACTCCACAGGAAGGATTAACGACTAGGTAGTCGTGAATCGCTAACTCACGCGCGACATATCTACTACAGCGCGGCAGGAAGGAAAACACGGCCACGAGGAAGCTCTACACCGGCTGTTTATTAGGCGAGCTGTCAAACCACGGCAGCCGGTATCTTCAAACGCGCACTACGTAAAGTAGGTGCGTTCGACTAAGGGTTGCGTCGCGCAGGTGGCACATGTATGTGAAGTTGTCAGTTAAAATGGCGAAGTACCGTAGGACACTCCAGTGCGAGTGGGGAGTGAACCTGCGAAAATGGTGGACCACTGGCGGACGCTCGAATGTAAGTGTGCCTTCACACGCGCGGTTGCGTATCATGGTTGGCGACCTAAGTGCGTACTCTATGGCCTAGGCGCCAAGACTGTACTCGGCATCGTCGAAACTCACTCTGTGTTCGACTAGCTTGAAGTCCACCTCGCCATAGTTTGTCTCCCGTAACACCGCCAAACATTATCCGAACGGAAAGGAATTATTAAAATCAATTGGGTGTCTCATATTAAATCCGATTATTATATAAAGCTCGTTTCTGGATTAAAAGGAACAAACCATAGAAACTAGAGACAAGGTATGTGACCATCATTTCGTCTTCCTCATGTAAGTGCGTGGTTGTGAATTCAGTGTGGTGGGGACGGTAGTTTTTAAATAATTCCTCGACAGTGGGTCGTTCTTGAAAATTTGTGGGGTCTTTGCAGTGCCTTGTACTAAATTATTCGGGTGTAAATTCGTCATGCTGGCGGCGGTATCGCGTTCCGAAGTGTCGACCGGAATGGTTTTCCAACTTGGCGCGGCACCATGGTCCAGAGGTCAAGAAGGTTATCGCCATGTTGGAAAACTCCGGTCATAATGTAATTGTACATCGTGGTCAATCTCACGTCAGGCATTCGTTAATTTTAAATTGATGTGACTTCTTGTTTCTTTAAGTCCGATCAGTATTTAAGGGGAAATGGGTAGGCGTCATGTTTGTGTTCGTGCCACGCCCCGGTATCTTAGGTTAAGAATGATGCTTTGTGCTGTTGATTTTTATTCATGATGGTTATGGTCTATTTTTCGGGACTAATCTTTTACGTGACGCATTTAGTGCCAGTTAAGAAACAATTATTTTCTTGTGACCCGAACATATTAGTCCTATATAATTAATTAAATACCAACTAAGGGTAGGATTTCTTTGCTCAGTATCTTCCTAACCTCACCCCTCACTGTGTTGGGCTAGCGGGAGTAAAGTAATAAAATGTGAACATGATTAATAAGGTAAAATATGATGATCAGAACTCCGTTTGATCGTTTATAGGTGTTTCTTCATTTCGCAAACGATCTGGCGCCCTTAAGTCAATTTAATAACCACATTTATCGGTAAACATTTATGATTCGCCTAGCAATAGCCAATAACCTGGAAAACCCAAAATTCAAATAATTATTGGCTGTGATTTAACCACTACTTGATAAGAATAAATTACAGGAATGGATTGGTTGAAATTCTAGCCAATAAATAAAATAAATAAAAGCTAAGGTTATAATATGAAAAATCCGATAAAGTTCTAAACATTTTTTATTACTTTGGTCCCGCATGTTGGATTCGTGGTTTTGAATTATCAAAATACAACACCATATTTAAAATCAGCGATCCCAAAAACGTGAGTGACACGAATTCTATCCAGATCCAAACATTTTTAATATTTAATTTCTGCCATATTATATCAGTCGTTTTGAATTTTGTAAATCTAAGTTGAGATTTTGATTTAGATACCCATACCTATTGACCCAGAAACTATCACGTGACTCTAAATTGTGTTTTATTGAAAACATTATTGATACGATATGTTCTTTTCACCTGACCGTGAAAAGGTTAAAAAAATATATATTTTATTTTTACATGCTCATCAGAGCAGGTATGACAAGTGTGTAAAAGTATACCCCCTCTCTCCCGACAACCACCGTTTTTGTTGAATGTGCGTGACTAGTTTGGCCTTGGGACAATCTTTGAGCGATTGTTCATAAACTATGTTACCACTTTAGGGAGGGCAGCGGTTATCACAAAACCTATGTTTGGTTTCATAATTTACAGGAATTATTTTTTTTTAATTAGAAATGTTAATGTTTTTAGTGCGTATTCAGTTGATGAATGTTTTTGGTAGTAAATTCATTTTTTTACATTCTCATCATTTATGATTGAGAAAGTATTAGAATTGTCGGAAATTTAACACCACTCTGTTTCAACGGATCTCCACGGTTCGTGACCCCCTGAATCCGAAAATCAAGTTTTTACGATGGCGTCTGTCCGTCCGTCCGTCCGTAAATACGATAACTCCGGAAAAAATTAACGGATCAAATCCATCTTTTCTAGACTTTTTTTAGGTCCCAGAAGAAAGGATGAGTTCGTTATCCAGCCATTTTCAATAAAAAGTCAAAAAGTGAGCACATTTTGAAAATTTTTGACAGCACTTTTTTATGAATTTAAAAATTCTATGTTCGGATATTTATAGTATTAGAAAAGAAAAACAATTTATGCTAACGACTTTTTTCGATAAAAAAATATTCTCAGAGTTATAGCATTTTCAAAATTTTTTTAATCAATCGAAAATCCAAATTTTGAGCCATAAAACACACGATATGAAGAAAAATCAAGAGAAGAAAAACCTTGATTTTGGGCAGCCCTTCAAGATTATCATAACAACTTTTTGTATTTTCTTAAAAAATCAAAAATTTTAATTTTAATTGCACACAAAATAATGAAAAATCAAAAATTCAATTTTTTGGTAAAACTAGGCAGGATACGAAAAAAGATGAACTAAAAAAATCGTGATATCAAAAAAGATCTACAGATTCGTTATAAATCACTTCTTGATAGGAGGCGTAATTTTTGTTTTATTCGTAAAAAATAACATTGAAAATAAAAAAAAAATAAAATAAATAAGGTGTATTTCGAGATGTTTAACAAAATTATTGCGCACATTTTCTGTCTGTCTTTCTAAAAAAAAAAAAAAATTTCACGGAAATCATGACATGCATAATTAATAATTAGTTAGGTCTCATTTCAAGGACAGCGATGAGGAAATTCACATTCCTGTGTATAATAGAACTAATGAAAATTTAATGTTGATTAATGTAAAATTTGACTATTACATTTTCAGATGAAATAATTAACTTTTAACAAAAAACTGAAAAGATATATAATTTTCCCACAAAATACTTACATTGTTACCCGAACAGATGAATCATCGATATCGGTAAATTTTCAATGAAAAAAATTTAACCAAATATTTGAACTTTCAATTCAGATCTAGAGTTTTCTTACACAAATAAAATATGATAAAATATTCCAATTATCATCTAAACATGATACATTTAACGAAAAAATAGTAAAGTTGTATTTTCAGTTTAAAGTATGATATGATTTTTCTATCAAGTATTAAAATTTGTAATGGGATTTTTAATCTAATAGTGACATTATTAACCTGATGGTTCAATTTTCTATATGAATTTTAATTTTCTACCAATAAAGGACTAATTTTTAACACAAAAAATAAGTTTAACTTTAAGTTAGAAAAATAAGGTTTTACATGATTAAAGCACATTTTTAACGAAATCTTTGAACTTTTAGACAAACAAATAAATTTTCATAACAAGAGATTGAATGCCTATTAGAAAAAGATTCAATTAAAAATGTAGTTAAATATTTATTGAAACAACTTATGTTTAATTTTTGAAAGATTACCATTTTCTGTAATTTAGGCAACAAAATTAATAATATTTCTTAATAAACAACCAAATTCTCAAAACTTCCCGAACTCTTACTTCCTCTCCTTGGAAAAAAGTAGGAAATGGAAGAAAGTACGGCATAAATGTGAAAATAAAAATTTTCTTAAGCGGACCCAGCTGTTGAGCTGTCGCGAAACTGATACCCTCTCGTAATTATCCTGGCTGAATCTAGGCATCTATACTGTATAGGCTCGTCTGTGTAATTCGGAACTATGTGGTCACTTTACCGACACGCAGCTGAGTAATCGTTTCGTCCAAAAAGTCCGCCAGGGTATCTCTGCACATCTGGGAATCTACCATATGTTCACGTTCACATATGGACACTCATAAGTGTACACGTCAGTATGGCTTGAAGTTTCAAAATTTCTCCTCGAGATTATAGATATAAGTAATATTATTATATTTACCAATGCAACTAAAAATTAATGCCGAAGATGAGAACAGGATATAGACAATCCCCATCTTTTCGAATTTATGGAAACTGTTCAATGCAATAAGGTACAATTTGATTCGCAATGCTCGCAATGAAGAGACGCTGTTTTTGACACAGCAAATTTGTATAGTGTCTACTATGACAGATGAATCGTCAGCGTTGAGTGCTTGAAACAATATGTCTGTAATATTCTCTAAAAACAAGGCCAGCCACAAAAATCTCAAAATTATTGTCGACTCTTTTTCAAATTTGGGTACAGATTTTTTGAGATTGCATGTCAAAACATCGACAACTGTAATTTGGGATTTCGAATTATCTTTTTTCAACCAAAAAATCCAAGCTGAATTATTACATTCTCATCCTAATGAGAAGGTATTATCTTTCATAGAAAAATGAAAATCTTGGATTTCTTTGAATCTCCATGTTTTGAGACCACATACATGCAGAGTAATTGGCTTTGCGATGGTGTCTGCGAAATGATGATGATATAATGAATGATATAATGAAATGATGATACAATATACGAATAAAGAGAAATCAACATAAATTTTGTACGTAACAAAGATATACAAATTTTCGTTAAACACAGTTTCGTCGGATAAGTTTTTGTTTTATACGTATAAAAAGCAATAAAATTTTTTTAATTTAACTTTTTGACAAACGACACGTCTATGAAAGAAATGGATTGAAAAAAGTTGTTCATCAAAAAAAGCTACACATTTTTCGCGAGACCAATTTTTTCACAAAAATTAACAGGGATATTGTAAAGTACATACATGAATTTCATAGCTCCCTTTTTTGACTTGAAAATTAACATTTCTGAAAATTAAAAAAATTGCCATATTGCTTCGAAAATTATGGCGAATTTCTCAGATGTAAAAGTTTTGATAGTGAATAATAATAAAAAAGTATAAATTGAAAAAAAATGTTTTGCTCAATTTACAATTTTTGGAAAATGGCCAAAAAAACGATTTTTTGTATTGAGTCCTGTGCCCACATTTTCGAAAAAGGTGCATATGTTGAACTGAAATTTCTTCAGCGTCAATTGAAGAAACACGCTGCAATTTTGTTTTTCGAACAAAAATTTTAGTGATGTTGCTAGCGTTAAAAAATGGTCAATTTTACGTTTTTTTTTAGTGATTTTCACATCTTGCTTAGATCAAGCTTTCAGACGAACCAAATGATGGTGCTATTACGGTAAAATGATATTTTCGCAAAAATAAGCTAATGGAATCATTTTATATACATCCCCCCCCCGTACGGGGAGGCGTTCACGCATGGGGGTGGAATTTGTCAATGGTATTCCGTTTTTTCAGCGAACAGGTAGTAAAGAGTTCAAGAAATAATTTTTTCGATTTAGTAGGGGCGAGGGGCATATTTTGTATGCCCATATATGCAATAAAAAAGTTACAGCCCAAACAAATATCAAAAATTCTTTCCTGAACTCTTTTCTAGCTATTCGCTGAACGGAGAAAAATGAAAGGTCTTTTTAGCCATATAAATGTGCCGATAGACCACATTGGAGGGTCGACTATAGGGCAGCTCTTGAATATGGCTAAAGCGACAATCTCTAGAACGCTAAAACAAGAGGTCCAAATGGACAATTTCAAAAAGTTGACTCGATTGGCTCAGACCGTCGCCTCGGTCATCTTAAGCTGACTGACCCGATCATTGTGAATGGTCGATTTGGAAATCTTGGATGGTCGGTGTGATTTTCTGAAACATTCGACTTGATCGTTTCGTATGGTCGATTCGATTATATCACAGTTGAATGAATGAAAATTCAATATCTCAGAGGGTCGATTCGAAAATCTGGTATGGCAAAACGAATTATTTATGGTAGTCAAATATATAGTTTTAAATTATTTAAAAAAAATATTTTTAACTAAATTTTGATTCTCTAAATATGATCTAGTATGAAGTTCTACTAAGTAAATAGTGGAAATTCATTTATGAATTGATTTAGAGCAGGCGTTCCGATAATAATCTTTAATAAAAAAAGTACTAATTCGCATACAAATCGTTAGACATGTAATTAAGAAGAATTAATTATTTATGAATTTAATTTTAACGCTTTTTCTATGAATTGTGGGGTTTTCACTCAAGATTGGTATATATTCAAAAATATTCATGAATTGATCAAAATCATCACACTATGCAGTTAGTGTGACTTCATACGAATTCAGATATAAAGTATAAAATATGAAACATGGTATTCAAAAACATTAGATACATGAAAAATAAATAAATTATAAAATATAACTATAATAAAAGAAAATTTTAATTAATTATGAATGGGTTAAAGTTAGATCAAAAATTTAGATGTAAATGCATAATTTTTTTATAAATAGAACTTATTATATAGAACGTATATAATATTACTGGACTGCACTTTGCTTTAAAAAAATGTGTTCTCAAAGTGATACGGTTTTGAAAGTTGCACATAAATATATAATATCATTATCTTTGCAGGAAATTAAAATTTCTTTGATTTTGGAAAAGCTGGGAACATATTATCTCCATTAACACTTACCACAGATTCACATTTATATTGCATGTTGTAGATTTTTACCATATCTGTCGCTAGATAATCATCCGCAATATAATTAGTTAGACTTGTTAAAGCATCGGCAGTTTCTGAACTAAAATATACCTGAAAAGGATCCAGGATTGACCGTTAATGGAAAGTATGAATTATGTTCCAGTTTGAAGTTGCGTTTAAGAGAATTTAGTGATGGAAACTTCCTTCCAAATTCTAAAAGAGTACATTCTACTAGGTAGAAGAGACTGTACATAAGTGACAACGCATTTTAATCACAATTAATTTAATTATTTTACTTTGAATCACATAAATGTAAAGCCTTCGTTCAACCTTAATCTTGAAATTAATATTAATGAACTATGATAAATACTAATTGACACACTGCAACAAAATAAAATGTGCAAAACAAAAAATTCACCAGATTTTAGGCTTACTTAGGGCTCTCGAATGCACTACAGAAAAATTCAGAAAAGCCACCCCTATATACAAAAGCATCAACAAATTAGTAAAAACTTAAACCTCGATGTTGGCATTTTTGAAGCGCTAAAAAATCGGAGAGGGTATTTTCGAGGAGCCCAAAAATCAGAGATTCCACTTCTACTGGAAAATTCGGAAAAATATTATTTTTTGACAAAGTCATATCTACATAGTAGAGAGGGGTTGATTTTAGACCTTAAGGGCTGAGTCCAACAATCGGACTGCGTATTTTCAAAGAGCCCAAAAATCAGAGAATCCAATGACACTGAAAAATTCGGTAAAATATTATTTTTGTACAAAGTCATATTTGCATGGTAGAGAGGGGTTGATTTTGTACATTAAGGGCTGGAGCCTAAAAATTGGAGCGGGTATTTTCAAAGAGGCTAAAAATCAGAGACTCCTTTGAACTTGGAAAACACTCAAAAAGATTATTTTTTGACGAAGTCATATCTACATCGTAGAGAGTGGTTCATTTTAGATGTTAAGGGTTTCAGCCCCAGAAACGGAGTAGGTATTTTCAAAGATTCAATAAATCAGAGACTCCTTTGAACTTGGAAAATTCTCAAACAGATTATTTTTTGACAAAGTCATATCTACATAGTAAAGAGGGGTGGACTTCAGACGCTAAGGGTTGAAGCCGCCAAATTGGAGTGGGTATTTTCAAAAAGCCCAAAAATCAGAGACTCCTTTGAACTTGGAAAACACTCAAACAGATTATTTTTCGACAAAGTCATATCTACATCGTAGAGAGGGGTTCATTTTAGATGTTAAGGGTTTCAGCCCCAGAAACGGAGTAGGTATTTTCAAAGATTCAATAAATCAGAGACTC
>JAWWLR010021446.1:0-10952 GCA_035041075.1 Acraspis erinacei | reverse complement strand
GCACGCGATACGTGATCAGAATGTATTCCTTAAGGCCGAAGGAGGTTTAACAAAAGAGAATTCACAATCACCAAATTCCAGGTGTCAATGCTTTGAACTTTTCTTTTGAATGGTCTGTGCTCATATGTGGGGGCAAGACTAGGACCGAGCGCGTAGCGCGAGGTAAATACTTTATCGAGCGCGAAGCGCGAGAACCAACAGTCGCACGCCCTAGGCGCGCTCAAACTTGCGAGCCGCGCGCGCAGCGCGCTAAGAGAATGTTCCCGCGAAGCGGGCGGATTTTTTCTTTTAGTTTTATAAATATTTTGCAGCCGAATAAGTTGGATATGCTATTACGACCCATATACGATGAAAAATAATTTATCTCGGCGGAAAAGTTTGAAGATTTTGTATTGGCTAACTTAAGTTATACATAACTAAGGTACACGTTAAGTGTTAACAATATTTTTCAAGAATATGAGTTTTATGGGCTATTTTGATACGTATTCGACGAAAAAGAATTTCTTTCTCTAAAAATGATGCAACTTTTCTGTTTGTCGACATAAATAATTTACAGCAAGTAAAGCTGTTATAACTGTTAACTGCATTTTGTAGTAGAATTAGTTTCATAAACTATTACGATACATATGAGGTGAGAAAGGATTTTTTTCTGCAAAAAAGATGAGAAATTTCTATTTCTTAAATTAGTTTAATTCTAACAAAGCCATCAAATGATCAGTTTTTTTTATTTTTAATATATTTTTTTAACAATTAAATTTAATTTATATTATATTCATTTATTATATATTATATGTATATTTTATAATTTATATTTATATTTTCTAAATTTTTAGATCGTTTTCGGATTAAAAATTTTGTCTTTTCATTTTTTTTATCTCCTCCATCGTTTTTCCAAAAGCTTAACTTTCGTTTATTGATAATTCTCGGGATCAAGAGAAAATGTACCCATTATATCTAAAAGTAAATATTAGCAAATCTGTAGACCATTTTTGGTTGAACAACTTTCGTCCATTCATTATTCCGCAACTTTTTTCGTTTTTCAACCAATTTTATTTATTTCTAATGTTACTTTTTACCATTAAAACAAAAACTAGGGGTTCTATCAAAAATTATTTATCATAATTTTGTAACCATTTTTCGGGCGTATACATTCTTTTTAGTATTTTATGATTCATAAGAAGATATTAAACATGATTTTTTGGAAAATGGATGTTATGAAAATAATTTTTTTAAATTATAAAGTTATTTAAATTCTTAACAAAGAATGTTCACGATTTTGTGGCACTTTTTTCACATTGAAGTGTTTCCTAAAAATTTTCACGGAAAATTTGAACCCTTTTAAAAGAGGTTTAGATTTTTTTTAAAGTCATGGTTTTGGAAGTGATGTGACCTGTTTTCATATCAGAATTCATACATTTTTGATTAAACAAAAAATGAATGAAAGGCTAAAAATTTACTTCGCTCAAAATATTTATTTTTGATTTATTGATAATTATGGCTACATTTTAGGAACAAAAAAATGTTTAAAGAAATTATCAGACTTAGAATACGAAAATTTGGAATTTCATCACAATTAGTGGTCTGAATAGAAAACAATTTAAAAATATAATCAAAATTCGTAGAATTCATAAACTTGGGAGTAAATTAAAAGAAATCAGAAGAACTATTAAAAATTATAGAAATTAATACGAATCTAAGATCTATTTAAAATAATTCAATCGTAAATAAAAATGATTTAAGTGAAGGTGAGGATATATTAAAAATAAAAAATAAAAATGTAAAATCAAAAGTCTCTGGTTTAAAGAAATCAGTTTTTGTTGCAAATGAGACTTTTTACATTTTAAATGTTAATAACTTGAGAAGAATACACTGGAAAATAAAAAAAAACTTGGTTTGATTCATTTAAAAAAATTATTCTTATTTTGAATATAAACAATAAGATCCGTTCTTTCATCGAAATATTTAATAAATATAGTTGTAGTAAGTAAATGATATCGAATAAAAACCAACTTTTTAATTGTCAAAATTTAAGAATTTTCTAGTTTTCGGAAACTTTATGTTTCGAATTTTTTTCTGGAACTTCACAGTCCAGAAATTTAATTTTCCCGGATATTTCAGTCGTACCATAAAATTAATAATGAAAAAATGAAGCCTTTGATGTTGCCGAATTTTAACATTCCCGATAAAAGAAAATTGCCGAAATAAAATTTATGACGGCAAATTATAAAATTCCGAATCTGATAAATAAAAAATTCTTAAATAATAAAATAAAAAATGATAAATAAATAAGTCTCTTTACGCTTTTTTTCTTGCGATTCTTTTTAAATTTGGAAAATCATATTGCTTGGTTTAAAAAACAAAAGAAAACAAATTTTGGACCGAGACATTGAATTTCTAATAAAAAACTTGAGTTTTGTATAAGAAAAAACATAATTTTATAAACTTTTTAACATGCCAATGGAATTTTCATAAATAAAAATGAATTTTGAACAAAGAAGTCAGAGAGTTGATAAATCTTAGCTTTTAAGAGTAAATTCTAGACTTCAACATTTATTTTTAAATCCAGAATTCTGCAAAAAGTAACAAATGAAAATTGTTTAAATAACTTTCAAATGTGGTAAAAAGCAAGTACCACACTTGACATTTAACGACGTTATATCCCTTATTTTGAAAGATAATGTGGTTTCACGACTTAAGTGAGGAAACATTTTTTGAAAATATAATAATTATTTAAAACATTCAAGATTACCTTAAAATTATTTGGAAGCCCTGAAATTGTCGATTAAAAATTATTCATATCAAAAAATCAGAAAAAATACTGGCTTTAGAATGAATTTGTTAGAAAACTGCTATTTTTCGTTTTTGGAGACATTTTTCGTTCACAATAATAGTCAAACTTTACTTTAATTCACAAAAAGTTTATAAATAAAACTTCCTTTTTACATTTTTTCTAGAACTAAGTCAGTCATTGTTTTGAAGAAAAAATTTTGTTTGCTCTTCTCTTTTTTTTTACTTAAAACAAAGAAACGAATTTGCTGGGTTAAAAAATCATATCTTGGGTTGAAAACTTTTGGTAAAATTGTTTTTTTTGCGATTCATAAGTACAGTCGAAAATTCATCTATTTTTTTTGAAACGCAACTGCTTTTGTTGACAATTCGATGTTATTTTTAAATGGACATTTTTTACTAACAAAGTAACTTTTCCACTTTTGTTTGAAAATTGATATTTTCAAATTTAACATAATCTTTTCTAGTTGAAAATTCATGTATAGTATTTTGTTACCAATTCTTATTTCTCGGCCGAAAATTAATCTTCTTTGTTGAAAATGCATTCTTTCATATCCAAATGCAGTTGCTTGTGTCTAAATTAATGTGGGTTCTTTAGAGATAAAACGGTTTAGTTGTAAATTAAACCATTCGACTGAAAATTTGTTTTTTAATTCATCATTTTTGTAAAAATTTAACTTTTTCGGTAGATAATTAACTTTAAAAAAATTATATCCTTAGGTTGAAAATTCAACCGCATTATAGATCGCTCCTTTATTTTGCTTTAAAATTGAACAATTTTGTTAAAAATCAATATATTTTGTTCAAAAATCACTTTTTTCTTGTGGAAAATTAATCTCTTCAAATAATAATTATTCTTTTTGCTTGAAATTTGTTCCGTTTTTCCAATGTTTCCTTTGCCTCGACAGAAAAATCCTTCTTATTTGAAGATTCAACTCATGTGACAACTTCATTTCTTACATTCTCATCAAAAAAGGTATTCGATTTTTGTAAAGTTTAAGCCCCTCTCAGTTTTTGTAGAATGTGCTCGTCAATGCCCTCGATACTTTTGAAAGAATTAATCAAGATACAAAAATTCCATGTGCGGGTTTTTGGAGTACTCAGAATTTCGAAAAATGTATGCTCACGATTTTTTCCGATAGAAAGGAAATGATCAGATTTATGGCAATTTCAAAATTCAAAAAATGCCAATTTTAAGCAAAAAACGCAGGATATGAAAAAATTTGAAAGCAGACAAACGTTGCTTTTCGAAAGCCCTACAAGATTATTATAACCACGTTTTGCATTTTCTTAAATAGAAAATTCAAAGTTGTTGACCAACGATTTTGGTTTTCTTCACAAGAGAAAAATAAAAAATACATCTTTTTAATCCTACTTTCTTAGCTGAAAAGTCTACTATTATCATTCCTGTCGAGAGGGCATTGTTTTTTTTTTTTGGTTAAAAATTTTAAGATTTTCTTGAAAACTCAACTGTTTTTTTATAATATTTGTATTTTTACTTGAAACATGAATATTTTGCAAAAAAATTTCTACAAATAAGAAAAAATTAATTTTTGACGAAATAACTCAACTTTCACCAAAAAAGATAATCTTTCAGACAACAGGATTAATTTAAAAAATTGCATAAAAGCAGTACAGATTTGAAAATAAGAAATGAATTTTCTGGTCATAAAGATAAATTTAAAAAGTCAAGGATTTAATTGAAGATTCCTCAGTATATTAGAAAATTAATTTTTTTTAAATTAAACTGTTCGGTATAAAATTAATATACTTTGATTAAAAAATACTTTTTTATTGCAAAATCATTTATTTTTTTGTGTTGACCCTTGTACATTTTCAATAATTTTATTAATTAACTCTTAATTTTTGGAGATGAATGAAAAATCGAGATAATAAAATTCCGGGCTGTAAAGTTGCCGTAATATAAAATATATTCCAAAAATAAAATTAACGAAATATAAAAAATCTGAATTTACAAATTCCCTAAGAATGAAATCCGCGACAGAAAATAGCCGAATTATAAAATATCCGAGACTGTCATGTTCCCGAAAATAGTCCGGAAATAAAAGAATTTAAAAAACTGTTTTTCAATTAATATAAATGTTAGAAATGCAGCAATTAAATATTTTAATAAAAAAAGGTTTTATAATGCTCAGTAGTATATTATTCTTTTGCATTCAAGCTTTGAAATAAAAAAGCAAGAGATCTCAAAAAGAAACAAACTCACTGTTTTGTAAATACGCCCTGATTTTCAACATGAACAAGTTTTTTATAGCAAGAGCCATAGTTTAAACAAAAAAAATGTACATTAATAAAAGATTTCAATTGAGAAATTTCTTAGCAATTATTGTTATTTTAGCTTGTAGAGTTAACTTATTATAATATACTGAGCGTTACAAAATCTTCTTTGATTAAAATTTTTAATTAATCTATTTGTAACAAATAATATTAATTGAAAAACCTTTTTACTTTAAATTATTTTATTTCCAGACAGCAATTTTAGTTTCCGATATTTTTTGATTCGAATAATTTATATTTCGGAAATTCTACAGCCGGGAACTTTATTTTCGGGATTTTTTACTCGTCCAATAAAATTAAACATTAATTAATAAAATTATTGGAATTCTCGAAAAATAATAAATCTGTAAATAAAATTAGGGATGCAAGAAAATTCTCGAATTATACAATTTAATAAAAATATTTTTCATTAAAAGTGTTATTTTATATTTGATTATTTATTGATTCTATTAACGAAAATACTTAACAGAAAACTGTTTGTTCCGCATTCTTATGACCTAATTTCATATTTTTGCTACTTCTTATCACTTCAAATGATTTTATATCTGTAATTAATTTAATAACTAATATAATAATAATTAGTATAAGAATAATTATTATTATATTTGTTATATTTTTTGCATGATTTACATTTTTTCTAAAATGTACAGAAAACATGTTTCTTTTTTAAAGAAAAACGATCAATTTGCGAACAAAAATTTAATAGTTAAATTTTCAGTTAAAAAGGAATTTTTAACTAAAATAATGGATCTCCAAATAAGAAAATTAATTTTTACCAAACTGTAGAAGTTTCAACCAAATAAATAATTTTGTACTAAAACTTTATTTTTTAAGCAAAATATATGACTTTTATACCAAAAAGTTTAATTTTCTAAGAAAAAAAGAATTTTCAAATAAAGTGAGGAATTTTCAGTTGAATATTTAACTTTTTAAATTTATCTTTATGACCAGAAAATTAACTTCTCTATTTGAAATTTGTACTTCTTTGATGTCATTTTTTAATTAATCCTTTTGCCTGAAAGATGATCTTTTTTGGCGAAATTTGAGCTATTTCGTCAAAAGTTAATTTGTTCTTATTTGTAGAAAAAGTTGTCCGAAATATTATAATAGTAGACTTTTCAGCTAAGGAAGTAGGACTAAAAAATGGATTTTTGATTTGTTCTTGTGAAGAAAACCAAAACCATTGGTCAACAAATTTAAATTTTTGACTGAAGAAATTCAAAAAGTTGTTACAATAATATCGTGTGTTTTTTGGGCTAAAATTTTCCTTTTTTGAATTTTGAAATTGCGATAAATCTGATGATTTTCTTTCTATTACAAAAAAATCGTGAGCATACATTTTTCAAAATTCTGAGTACTATAAATAGCTGTATATGGAATTTTTGAATCTTGAAAAAATGGTCTCAAAAATTTTGGTAATGTTGAAACTGTTTGATTTTTTTCAAAGCAGACGGCTCGGCCTTCAGTATCCGACAGTATAAGAGTTTACCAAAGAGCTTTTAAATAGATTGATTCTTTCAAAAGTATCGAGGGCAGTAACGAGCACATTTTACAAAAACTGGGAGGTGTTTAACTTTACACAAATCTAATAGCTTTTCTGATGAGAATGTAAAAAATGACGTTCTCACATGAGTTGATTAGTTTAACTAAGAAGGATTTTTAAGCCAAGACAAAGGAAACATTAGAAAAAACGGAAAAAATTTGAAGCAAAAAGATGAATTATTATTAGAGATTAATTTTCCACCCGAAAACAGTAATTTTTGAACAAAATATATTAATGTTTAACAAAGTTGTTGAATTTTGAAGCAAAATAAACGAACGATCTATAATGCGGTTGAATTTTCAACCTAGCAATATAATTTTTTTAAATTTAATTATCTACCAAAAAAATTAAATTTTCACAAAAAAGTTTCATTAAAAAAAATTAATTTTCAGAAGACTGGATTAATTTTCCACTAAACTGTTGCATGCCTTAGTAAAACAGATTTTTTATACACAAGCAATTGCACTTTGCATATAAAAGAAAGAATTTCCGACCTAGAAGGATTTATTTTCAACCGAGAAAGAAGAATTTGTAACAAAATACCTGAATTTTCAATTAGAAAAGATCAATTTGAATTAAAAAATATGAGTTTTCAACGAAAAGCGAAAAACTTAAATTTATAGTAAAAAAATGTCCATTTAAAAATAAAATAAAATTTTCAACAAAGTAGTTACATTTCCAAAAAATGTATGAATTTTCCACTGCACTTATGAATCGCAAAAAACCAAGAATTTTACCAAAAGATTTAAACCCAAATTGATTTTTCTATTCGAGAAGATCCATTCCTTTGTTTTAAGTAAAAAAAGAGAAGAACAAACAAAATATTATCTGAAAAACAATGACTTTTTGAAGATCAGGCGCATATTTGAACCGAAATTTCAGGACAAGTAGACGCTTCCTTAAAATTAAAAACAAAAAAAAACCGTTTGAAATAATAATAATAAGAAATTTATTTCTTCTATTTATATTTCCTAACACAAGAGTGATAAATGCGATGTCACAGATTCTTTAGATTTTTGGTGACCAATTTCCGCAATTTATTCGTTTTCCAGAACAAGAAAATTCGTATTTTTGAATGTTTTTTTCTACTTTAAAACATACCCTCAAGCTTTTGAAGTTAACGTGGGGTTTTGAATATGGGAACAGCTCGGTATTGGGAAAAATTTAAAAATGAAGTTTTTATTATAAAGTTTTTGTGAATTAAAGTAAAGCCACTTCTTAAGCAATTTAAATGGAATAATTATCATCCAATAACTTTAAATGTTGACATTTCTTATATACTTTTATTTTGCCCGAAAAATGCCCCGAAAAAACGCAAAATAGCTGTTTTCTATCAAATTCATGCTAGGGCCAGTATTTTTCTGCATTTTTTAATATTAATAATTTTTAATGGATAATTTCAGGTTTTTCCAAGTAATTTAAAAATAATGTTGAATTCAAAAAAAATATATTATATTTTCAGCAATTATCCACCCGTAAGGCGTGAAAACCTATTATCTTTCGAAATAAATTATTTAAATTTGTTAAATGTCAAGTGTGGTACTTCTTTTTTACCATATTTGACACTTATTTAAACAATTTTTTGTTTGTTACTTTTTACAGTATTTAGAATTTTTAAATTATTAGGAAATCTATAATTTACTCTTAAACTACCGGGTTGAAAGGAAACTACGTCAAAATATCAAAATTATAATTATTTACAAAATTAATATTGTTATACTTCTATTTCGCCTTAGTTTATTGATTTTAAAAACGAAAACCTTCCATCCGTGCCCTTCCATAAGTGCTACCAAATTCAATACAATTTAAAAGCTCATTTCTCATAAAAGTTTACTAATTGATGAGTAAGAAAAGCGACTAAATCAGTAAACCACTACTGATCACAAAAACGGTTTAGCCCTCGTATAAATCACCGGATATCTGCTTATATCTTCGAACCACAAGGTTAGATCCTCCACCAAAGCCGAATAAATTTCGCCAAGTTTCGTTTATGTGAATTTTAACATTCATTTTTCAAGAGAACACCAATTTTTTCTTTTAAGTTTTACAGCTTATGATCTAATTCCAATTGCTTTTAAAGTTGATATATAAAAGAGATATTGTGTTATTTTTACGCGGACTAGAACTTTTTTTTTATTACGAACATTTTTTGTATATATATTAGAATTTCCGGATTTTGCTCGGAAAAAAAAGAAGATGGAAAATAATTTCAAGATTAATGTCTGCATATCTAGAATAGGTTTGACACAAATTCATGTGGCTTTTTTGTGATATCTTGCATCGTTCATGAAAAAAATGAGAAAATTCCATTTTTGAAAAAAAAGTGATATCGGTCACAAAAATGGATTAGCCTGCATAGGGCTGATATAATATCATACTAATAAATTCAGAAAAATCATTATCAGAAATCGTTCTATAATATTAAAAAAATACAAAATAGTGACCTTTTGCAGAAAATATTCTGTAATTTTTTCTTCAAACATAAAAACATGAAGAAAATAGTTTCCGGAAAACTCTTTTTTATTTTTAACAATATTCTGCTAAGCTTTTCTTCTCTTTATGTGTCAAATATCTTGCCATTTTGACAAAGCCTTCTGGCAGAATTTTAACTAGCCTAAAAAAAAAAACAAATGGCGCTGCAAACAAAGAGTTGATGAATTTCATTTTGAGGTGTAAATTTGAAACCTTTTAATATTTTTGAAATTCAAAATACTGTAAATACTCAAATAAGTAAAAAAATTAAAGAAAAAGTATATTGAAATTGTTAAATATTACATCGCGGGTGTAAATACTTTTTTAATTCCTGTAAACATGCTTAAATCTTTGAAATAATGTGTGTGGATAAATAATATGAAGATGATTAAGTTCAAGAGTAGTATTTCTTGTTTAACATATATTTTAATGATTTGAACAAATTTCATTTTTATAAATACTTGTTTTCCTTGAAAACGTAAATATTTTTATTTTCTAGAATTAATGACACAATTAACGAATTTTGAGACTCGTGGCGTGTGTTAAGGGTGGCAAACACATATTTCTAAAACATTACATTTTTCGTTAAATATTCCTCTATAAGCAGAATGGTTTAGTTTTTATCTTAAAAAGTGAATTTTGAACCAAAATGAAACCAACTCTTAACAAAATAGTTATATATTGAATCAAATAAAAGAATTTTGAACCAAAAAATAAAATTTTGAATAAAAAAGGATGAACTCTGATTCAGAAATGCCATTCTAGACACTCCAATTAGAAGTAATTGATTTCTAACAAAAAATAATACATTTTTTTGGGTCAATTTCTGTTAATTCAGTTGGTAATTTATGGGAATTAAATAAAAAAGGTGAAATTTGTTGAAAACCGGGAGAAAAGGAGCAATTTTTAAAAACATATAACAGAGAGGAACTTCATTCATGTAACTAATTTTTCGAAATTCGCCAATCAAATAAGCAGCTTGCAATAATAATACTGAAAGTAAATTATGAATTTAACTTTACGCGCCACAGAAACCTGGTGAGTGAAAAACGCACCCAAAAAACGATAATTTGAAAGAAAGTCAGGGAATCTTATTTCTTAGGTAAAAGTTAAGAATTAAACATTTTTATTGCAAAATTCTTTTAATATTAATCCGCAGGGAAAATGATACATTCTTTAGCGATAAATGAGACAACATTATTTGGTTACAAATAAACTTTTTCTTCAAAAATGCACATTTTCCGGGTAGACAATTTAATTTTATTTTGTGGAGAATTCGTCTCTTGGCTTAAGAATTAAAGTATTTATACGGAAAATTGACGTATCTTTGTTCGTTTTCTTTAGGAAAACTTTCTTCATAAAGTTTAGAAATTTATCTCTCTAGATTAAAAAATCGGATATTTGGCTAAATATTAAACTTTTTTTACGCAAATTTAGACATGTGGCTCAAAAATTAACATTTTTGTCGCAAACTTAATTATTTCCTTAAATAATCATTCATTTTTGTTGAAAATCCTTATTTCGTGTTAAATATTCAAATATTCGGAATAAAAACTCATTGTTTAAAAAAAATGTTTTTTTTGGCTTTACAAATAAAGCATTTAGATTAACTATTTTTTTTAAATTCAAGTACGTTGGTTAACGTTAGCTTTCCTGATCGAAAATTCAACAATTTTGTTGAAAATTAATTTTTTTGGTTTGCAAATTCAACTGTCTGCTCATAAACTTTTTTCCTTTGGCTTGAACATAATTATTTTTCAGCGGCTTATATATAGTGTACATGAGAAGATGTTTCGAAACCAATAAAAAATATATTAAAATAACCTGATAATGTTTAATATACATTTTCTTC
>JAWWLR010021416.1:0-10954 GCA_035041075.1 Acraspis erinacei | reverse complement strand
GTTAATTGGTTAAAACGCTCAAATAAAAAATTTCAAATTACAATATTTTGGTGAAAAATAAAGATATCCTAATAAATCTTGTTCGGTTACACAACCTCAAAAATAGCTAAAAATGCGTTTTTTGCACTTTTAGGTTAGGATATCTTGAAAACCTAAAGTACAGGAGCAATTTTGAGCTCGGATTCGGATTCAGCGTATCAAAATCCTTCGTAAATGTTTGATCTGGTTTCTGGCTTTTGACTTTTGTCAAATTTTGTCGGCCTGTGTTATTATTGGGCGAGAGATGCCACTGGGGAGATTTCCCTCAACTTTGCTAACTTTCCAACTACTTAAAAAAATTTGTTGGGCGAGAGATGCCGCTGTGAAGAATTTTCGCAGTTTGGCCATCCTTACAACTTATTAGCAATTTTTTACGAGTGAAAATTGCCACTGGGAAGACTTACCGGAGTTCTGCCATCTTTAAACCAGCATATAAAATCTTATTGTACGATAGATGCCGCTCGCGAGACTTGCCACAGTTTTGCTATGTTTAGTGCTACTTAAAAAATTTTCTTGGGCGACAGATGCCGCTGAGGAGAATTTGAATAGTTTTGTCATCTTTAGAATTACTTAAAAAATCTTATTTTGAGAGAGATAACTCTGGGAAAACTTTCCGCAGTGTTGCCATCTTTGGAGCTACTAAATCGATTTTTTGTGCGATAACTGCTGCTGAGGAGCCTTGCCGCAGTTTTGCCATCTCTACAAAGTGAGAGATGCCGCAAATGAGACATGCCGCAGATGTGATTCGCCACAGACTGACATGTCGCAGAGAGACTTGCCGCATCTCAGGTGATATGAACCCGCAATACGCAAAGATTTATTTCCATATTTAGATATTTCCCCATTGCACTGAGAGACTTTCTATTTGAGTAAATGTTTAAGATGATTATAACTTTAGTATTCTACAATAAGTAAGAAACGTTTTGCATCATTGGGCATAAAAGTTGTGTATATTTAACATTCACTATATCAAAATAGACGAGCAGTCTCAAGGCGACATGAAACTAATGAAATTCGAAAAACTAAAATAAACTTTTAAAACTTACCTGGAAACGATATAAAATTCTGAAATCCACTATACGAAAATTATGACTCATCGTGAGAAATAATCGGGTGGAGGAAAAAAGTATACCAGCAATGAGAGGTAAACAATACATTATTAATACACTCAAGTGCGGACATCTCGGTCCAATCCTAAAATGGATTAATAAACTATCACATTCATCATACGCAACAAATTCTTCAATTAAACCTGACGCCTATTTTAACTTACGCAGAAATACACAGCTGAGTATATCTGAAAATTTATTACATACTAAATGTAAAATATACACAGCAAGAACAAAGTCTGAAATTCACACGGGACTTGTTTTCACTTTTGTCTGAAATTAAGTCGGTCACTTGATTTAATCACGAAAATAGTATCTAAAAAAATTCTCCTGAATCTTAAAATAAAAAAGCCACTAATTGGGCTGCATTTTAGTCTATGGGTCTTAAAGCAAGATTTAATTGTTATGTCTTTGGATGAACATAGTACTTCATAAGTGTGTACTTATTTTTTTCGTCCTTTGAGCTTCCTTCAAGCTTTAATTTAAGAACAAGACAAAACTTCAAGTACATTATTTTAATGATTATTCAAATTTTGAAGTAAACCCCGTCCTTATGGTGCGTTGCACGAAACTCCAAGGGCATGTTTATGTTAATTTTTAAGAATCTAGAATTAATTCGGAGGATATTTTTTTGTTATTTATGACCTTGCCTCATCGACCTTCTCAACGAGGGACAACGAGGGATTATAGGAACTCTGTGAGGCATCCATAGAACTCGAATATACTCGTTGTCAACGCTCAAAATCACGAATCGAGCTTCGAATTTGAATCTGGTTACCGCCTTTCCGTATGCTGTCTCCAATAGTCCCGGAAACTGGATGGAAGCCAGGGATGCCTACAGAGTCAGGGATAACCCCGGATCATTTTATCTAGGCTTTGGGTTTGACGCTTAAAGCACTGGACCGAGGGTTCAGCCTACTTAAATACTCCTATGATACGGATGAGAAGCAGGTCTGTTTGTTCTAGACTTGCCAAGCAAGCAGCCAATCAGCGCCGGCCCAGTGAAGACTCGCCAAAAGAAAACGAGGCCAAAGAGGCAGTCGGGACTTTTCTTTGTCCATCCATTTCTTTGCTCGCGATTAAATAGTCAGTAGTACTTTCGTGTTAAAATCAGTTAAATGCACCGGGTGCGTAGGTAAGGTCCATCTTCCAACTCTAAGAATGTTGGGGAAAGCCGGCGGATCTCTCTGGTTTAACCATGCCTAAAAACAAACTGTAGTCCTTGCCGCCGAAATGGTGGATTCTCTATCTGGTTAAACCAGAGAAAACCCACGAGTCTCCAACCACTATGGTTTTATTTTATTCTATCATTGATTACTGAGGGGTGAAACCACCCTCTTATAAAGAATGGGAAAATCGGTATTCCGATAACTCTGCTCTCGCTTCTCAAATGTTTTGAGGATAGATGTCTCCCGCTAACGTAGGCATTCTGGAATGTAAAATTTGACCACTTGTGAACTTGTCGTTTCTCGAGCTTTGTCTTTAACAGTTAGGTTAGATATGCTATGACTATACTACATAAATTTTGCGTTTACGATGACCTTGATACTAACCAGCTATAGGGTAACATAACAACAAACATGAGGCGCGAGTAGTCTGATTTTCCATGTAATTTATTTTTTAGGTTAGGTGTGTTATCGCTTGTTATGTACGATGTTGAGGTTAAAAACGCATGTCCTTGGGATTGACAAGATATATAGTAGAATTTTTGTGATTTAAATTCATCACGAGTACTAATTTTTGTGATTTACGCTGTTTATTTTGAGGTTAGGTACGCTATCGTAATAACATGTTGATATCGTGATTTAACTCGCCCTAGGAGAATCGGCCAAACGGTAGAGCCTAGGATAGCTATCGCAATTTGTTGGAGAATGTACTCCTTGTGTAAGATCTAAATCGCATAGGAATATTTTTAATAAATATAAACTATTGACCTTAGATAAAAACTCGTGGCAATTTATTTACGAGTAAGGCGCGGGAAGAAAGACCTACATTTTTTTTATTAAGCTAGACTGACCCACCACCTCCACCAGTACTTGTCAGAGGGCTGAAGTTAGCCCGGGCATAAACTATGGCCACGTCTCGTTTTAGTTGAGTTTTTGCGTTTCCGACTGGCGCATGCGCACCTGGCGCCCGACAACGAAATATAAATTTTCTGGTTTTATAATATATGTATTTTGTTAGAATACAATCGGACGTGGTCTACGTACAAAAGTAAGTATCTGAAATTCAAACCACAAATATCGGCTTACAATATATATTACTATATCTATAATATATTTGACCAATGAAGAGAGAATAAATAACAACAAATTGGAAAAGAATTTAAAAAAAGATCTGTAATTTACACTAGATTATATTATTTTTAACTAACATTTAGAGTAATAATAACTATCAACGTAGTCTTCATTTATTAAAAAAAAAAAACAATATTATTGGTTTTATTTCTTTTTTATTTTATTTTACTTTAATGAGCAGAATTCCTAAAAATAAGATCAAGAATCCAACGACCAAATTTGGATTCTTGATTTTATTTTCAGGAATTCTGCTCATTAACTTGATTTTCGGACGTTAATTAGGATTATAAATTTCATTTTAATCTTATTTATATTTCTTCAATTTTAATTTGTGTTTTATTTTTATAATATATATGTGACGTGCGCCGAACAAAGGGGGCTTACTGTTAAAAAATCGAAATCGAGGTTTTTACACCTTTCGATAGTTTGTGACTTGCTCTTTTTAATGCAATATTCTAAAAAAAATTCCGAGCGTTATTATTGGTAATAATTGAGTTGTTAGGTACCCGAAAAATCAGGCTTTCGCGCGAAATCCCGTAAAACACCTCCAAACACTCACCACTACATCTCCGCGTCTCATCTATACCCCGTCCGTGAGCCACGTCTACGACCTATCTCTTTTAGTGGAAATTTAGTGGTAAGTGGAGAGGGAAGATTTCGTGAGGCTTCCCTCTCTCCTAAAAGTCGCGTCTGTCGGGTTGACTTCGAGAGTTCGCCTCAGCCCTATCCGCCTACCCGACCTTTTGTACAGCAGCTGTTATCGCTTAGAAGTTCCACATGACGGGTGAACTCATCCGCTAGCCATCAGATAGCGCGTCCATTACCATTTTGTAAATCGGGATACAAATCCTTCAAAGAAAAGCGGACTCTTATTTCAGTTCCTTCAAAGTCAGATCTTCTTCGCGAATAAGTACAAACAATTCTTCGGCAGGATTATACCTTATAAATGGGTCAAGTTGTTTCTGAGCTGCATTTTTTACTCTAACAAATTGTCAGGACACGAGAAGTGAAGGATCCCAAACGCAATGGTATGTCGACGGTATGTTTTTGCTTTAGAAGTTTTATACTTCACATATTATTAAAGAATAATTGAAATAGAAATCAAACTAAGAATTAGAAAACTGGTTACAAAAGAAATTTGATAGTTTATTATGGTAAACAATATTTTATATAATTTTAACAATAATTATTTATTAAATTTGAAAAAAAAACAAATTTAATTGCTTAAAAAAATGTGTGCGGTAAGAATTCTGTGTTTTGTAGAGGTAAATATGTATATTTTGTGCTTTGTTTTTTAAAAACTCAACAAAAAGTTTAATCCTCAGTAACTTTTACCCAATTGAGATATTTATCGTTTTCTTTTTGATTTTGATAGCGTTTATTGTCTTATTTCCAAACCACTTAAAATATAAAAATGCTTTAAAATTAATAAAATAGCGGTGTTTTTTCTAAAAATATGAAAAATTGCATTTCAAATAAAACCACTTATATATTTTTTGCCAAGTTTTTTAATGTTTAGTTTCATAATAAAGATATCTTGTGATTTTTTTTGTGTGCTAAATAACTTTTGTGGCCAGAAGAATTTTTTTTATCATATAAACAAATTTTCTAATTTTTCTTGTAAACAGAATTTGTTCATATACCCTCTCTTTCCATGTATATTTTGTAAAAAAATGTATTTTATTCGTCGATAATAATAAATGATGCAATAAACATAAATAAATAATAAATAAATAGTAATAAATAAATAATAATAAATTATAGAAATATTTGTACACGAAAATTTCAATTGGCTTGTTATATGTAGCGAAAAAGAAATTTTCTCGTTTTTAAAAATTAAATTAATAAAATTCAAAACTGCTCGATTACAAATTTAGAATACTGAAAAAATATTAAAATACTATTGAATTTGATAATTGCAATATTGAACTTTCTAAGATATTGTTATATCATAATATCTTTTTTTACATTTTTTTATATAATATTTCGTTATCTCTTAGGATATTTATTTTGTCAATAGGGTGCCGACCTCCAATTTATTATAAAATTAATTTATATTTGTTATTAAAAATGTTATTCTTAATATGTAGTACCTATTAAAAATTTCGTTAAAAACACATTCTCATTTACACATGCTTATTACTTATTGTTAATAACAAATATGAGTAAAGTTATAGTTTTAATAAGTTTATATTGAAATGTCATTAGAAAAAATCCAAATATAATGAATATAAATGGTTAAACGCTTTTAAACCTTGTTTGCAATACATGCAATTTTGTGAATATAGCGATATACAGCACTTTTAAATTAAAGTTTTTTTAATAAGCGTTTTAGACTTCAATGACTTTTATATTTTTTAAATATCAATTACCTATCAAAGAATTGTTGGTCCTAATTTTGTAAACTGAAAAGATCGGGAATGTCTTAATTTTATATTAATTATGGAGTTTCCCATAAGACCAATGCTTTTTTGGAAGGGACGATTGACGCGCCACCTTGTGGATTAGTTCACCCGCGAAGTGGAACTTGTAAGCAACAACTACTTTTCTCAGTACTCGGATATGGATGGTTCGCCCTAACAAATCTCACTTTTCAGTGTAAGCCCCCCTTCTACGGCGCACGTCACATATGATGTTGTAGTTATTCTATAATTAGTATTCCAACAATTAGTATTCACAATTAGTTATTTTACATTTTTTTAATCTCTTCTTAGTGCAAGTTTTTACAATTTGACTAAAATGGGCACTCGTATTCCAAAAGTTATTTTACAAGATATTTATAGGAATTAAAATTATTTATCTACATACAAGCGTACTAACTTATTCTAAGGTCGAATGAGTAATATAAACGTTACAAAACCACTTTGGATGAATTCTTTATTTTAATCTTCGTGCGGTCCTGTATATTGACCTGCTAGTTTGATGGACTTGATTTTTCCTTAGCCTCAATAAGATTTTTTCTTGCAAGCGATTGAACGTTATAAAGTTTTGTTATCAAATTTATTAGATAATCGCCCTAGGTTCCCAGTTTTGCATGTAAAAGGGATGGTTCACTGGGCATTGTTTACTGACAAATTGTTTTAGGTATTCAGCTAACACATGGTGTGAGTTTTCCAATGATCCATTAGATTGAAGATTGAGCGCCGTTGTCCTAAACTGCATTACTCGAAAACGATTTACTAAATATCGCATTAGATTACTCAAAAAATCCATTTAAAGTCTTTTGAAAACGACTCCTGGTGTATCAGTACTAACCATGGGACTTTTTGTTTTAACGCTAATTTCTTCAGTTGAAATTTTAGACAAGATTGAACATACTTCTGAATATCTGATTTTATATTTTCCCGGAAGTGTTCATGACTAATTCAGTTATACGTTTTTGTGACCTCTTTATGTCCACCTAAAGATGATGAGTGTGCTTCTTCTATCAAATATTTTCGTTGTTTATTATCGGCATATTCAATAATATTGTTACAGACTATAATTTTAGTCCAATAATCCACAAAGGTAGCTTTAAAAATTCCCAAAACTTCTTGTCAGTCAATATTATTTAGTATTTCTGAAAGATTTCCTCCACATTTTGACTTAACCAGCCATTTACACACTTATTTTTCCCACCTTTCCTTTGCACACAAGGGACCTTGAAGTCCTATGCAGTTTTTGAACTGTTTCTGGCTTTCGAAAAATCGAGTAAAATTCAAGGTTATGATTTGAGGTGTCTAATATACTGGCGGCGGCTTCAAAAAGTTGAATTACATGAAAACCTGAAAAATGAGAATATTTTACAGTGATTTATGCAGACAATTCCATAGCAAAAGCAGGATATGGAATTTTAATCCATATTTATTGTACAAAAATGGAGCAGAATTACATACAAACTTTATGTTGCTCATATAAATATCCGAAAATACAAAATAATTAATGTTCACTAACTTGTGAAAACACACACGTGGTTTACATACCAGGACTTTTATGTCAATGTACGCACTTCCACCTCGCACCATTCAAAGGTTAACTGACGAACGGAAGCGCCACTAACAGAACCTGACTCTATGACTTCCTAGATTTTTTGGAGGGGGGAAGCGAACTTCCATACCTTCCCAAAGACAAGATATTCCAGTTTGAAAAATCATCTGTGCCTTAAAATCCCCTGTGCCTAAACGGAGGGTTTTAATAGGCTGGCCTATGTGATAAAAACTGCCCTTCTTGATTTCCTTTGTTACTCCTAGAGAAAGATTTTTTAACGGACGTAAGTCATTCTTTTTCGCTAGGATGCGAGATCCGTTATATTTTAGCGCTCCATTAACGAATATAAAATAAACGTAGTTGTCTTTACGTATTCATAACTGATCTCTGCATTCTACTATATTTTTTGAATCTAGACTTGTATTTCTTTTCATAACCTGTAAAGTCTCCACCAATAAGCAATCATCGAGGGGGGAGGGGTCCATGGGGACGTTTTTCTTTATTATCTAACTGAGCTTCTTCACCAAATATTTCTCATTCATCCTGTTCATCTAAAAAAATGCTTCTTGAATACAACTTGAACATCTTTCTTTGAATTCGTTTTCTTCTCAATTGCAATTTTTCTTTTCAAAACGTTTTTCTTTATGATAATCTGTATTTTCTTTGTGTCTGGATTCGTCAGAGCTGCAGATAATTCTAGGTTTTTATTAGGTCATTAAATAAACTTACTTGGTGTTTCTCCTTTAAGAGGCCTACTTCGATTTTTTTATTTCTGATACTGGATCTTAAACTTTTTTCGGCCTTCCACGTTTTCTTTTCTCTGATTCGAAATTAGGTTTTTGATTTTCTTGATATTGTAAATTTTCTCTTTTCAGACTTATTTTTCCATCCTTATTTTTTGAATACTAGAATTCATTTTAGTCTCTTGATTTCTTTGATTGTTTAAAGTTTCCTGAGCTTCTTGTTTACTAGATTTTCTTTGAGTTTCTTGATTGTGTAGATTTTTGATTACTAGAATTTCTTGAGTTTCTTAATTTCACATCAAAGTTGTCTTGTTATAAGACTTGCGATGCATCCAAATTTACAAAGTTTTCGTATTTCTCTACTGGAATATCATGCTGTATATGATTTATTGCATTGATAATTTTTGAAGGATCTACTGGATTTCTGGAAAATGCACCTGCATTAACATTCCTCTTACCTGTCTCATAGACCATTTCAGAATCGTTCTCTGACAATTTTTATTTCCATCTGGTAACACACGAGCATGGATCGCTCCAGTTTTCAAACCAGATAATAATGTAATTATATATATATATATATATATATATATATATATATATCTCGCATAATATTTTTAATTTTACATGTAATTACAACAAAATTTGTTTTAAAAATAGAGAAAGTAAAACAAATACCTGTGTTTATTTTCATGTAAAAAAAAAAATATTCCATTTTGAAGTTAAACATCTGTCAGTGGTTAAGAGTCAATTTTTTTTAAATAATTCTGATGTGTGACTCCAAATGTAATTAAAATAAAGAAAAAACGTATCACAATGAAAGCCTCATAATATTAAGGTGGTAAATTCATTAACAAAGAATAAAGGCGACATTTTAAGAAACCGCGAATGAGGAAAGCGCGACAAAAAGCAGCTGGAATTTGAACTTAGTTATTGTTTATTTTTAAATACTTTGATACATTTTATTGACATTCATAATTTCTGTCTGTAAGTTAATCGATATATTTTGATATTTGTTTATAAAAATGGATTATATTATGAGATATACAATAAACTTTTTCAGGTAACACAGAATCATTTGTTAAAAATAGCTGGGATTTAGAGGACACTTTAAATAAAATTAAGGTTCCGTCATCACACTCTATAGTTCCATTGGACATTGTTTCAATGTTTGATAACATTTCATTAGATCTAGCATTAAACTTGTGACGTTGCAAAATTTTTGCAACTCAGAAAGTTTCAATTTACTTGATTTTATAGTTTTTCTAATTATATTTTGAGGGTTTTAATAAGGACGCCTCGGGAACTGCACGGTACTCCACAACATGCAACTGTAGTTATAAGAAAATTGTATATTTAAGGACTGATTTCGATTTGTTTTGTTTTCTTTTGTTATGTAACCAATGATTGGTCTCGACTGCGAGATACTACGAGGGACAACATGGACTCCCGGAACTATAGAGGACATGAAATGAACCAGAGACACACAACGAGGTCAAAATGTGGAACTTCAGGACATTCACATTCTCCCGACGTACATGGAATACCAAACAACGCTTTGACGAGTAAGTCGCCCCTCAAGAAGACTTTTAATGAGATGCCGACTGGATTTGAGGAATATTCTAGACCATTTAAAAAATTTCCAATTCGACTTCTCAACCTAGCGTGGAACTCTACAATACTTCTTTTGAGAAGCTTTTATTCTTATTTCCCCATTGGGACTACTAGTACCAGAGGAGATCTTTTGCAGATGTCAGGATGAATTTGGTCTCCAGGCTGTAGCCACTAGGTCTTACCGGAGAGTAAGGAGAATAATTATCCACTGCTTAAATTATGCTTGATTGGTTAGAGATTGCTACATAAGAAGAATGAAAAGGACTGGAGGGAATGGGCCGAGAATACGCCTCGACTCGCTCTCTATTCTGCTGGAGGGTTCGAAGTTTTTGACGAGAACCGGTTCTCGGTTTCGGTTCCGGTTCTCAAACACTAGCTCGGTTCCAGGAACCGAAGAGCCGGTTAGTAACAGGACCCGGTTCTGGTTCCATCGGTTCCTCACGCCCCTTTTAATCTGCGCATGCGTGGAAAAGCCGCACTTAGTTAAATTTAAGTATAATTAAAGTTATTAATTAGAGTATTAATTAATCAGCTTATTATCAATTAATTTCTTAACTAATACATTAGTTTCATACTAAAAATGAATTAGTACAATTATTAAAATATGTGCACATGAACCGTTTTTTGAGTGGCACTAACTTCAATTTCGGAAATTAAGCAAATAATTTACTGTAAATTAATTTTTTAAGGCTATACAATTTGTATTCTTATTTCCAAATTAAAATTTTAATTAATAAAGTATATGGCTTTTGTTTAATCAAAATGGTGACTCACAGAAGACCGGAAGTCAAACGCTATTCAAATGAGCATGCCCATAATAATTATATAATAATCGTGATTTTTACAATATTAGTTTATAATATTATTCTTTATAATATTATCTTTATAATCATTATTATTAACTAAATAATATTCAATTATTAATAATATTCACGTAGATCTAAAGCCAAACTCGTTCCCACAACGATTATTATACCATTTTTTTCTCCTGATTATTATAAAGCTATAATTTAATTCTAACAATTTAATGTTTTATTATTAAAATGTACAGCTTCTTTCAATTAAAACAATTATTTACGTGGAACCGCGAGTCATACACTATTCGGGCAACCCTGCACATTGGGGATATAGCAATAATTTCGTTCAAAACCACCTACAGGTCGCAAATCTGAACCAAATCAAACAAAAT
>JAWWLR010021377.1:0-10956 GCA_035041075.1 Acraspis erinacei | reverse complement strand
GTGTGATGCAGTGATACCGCGTGTATCTGCACTAGGGATGGGGAGTGACCAAAGATGACACCGACCACTCTGTCATCTGACCGATCTCATGAAATTTCATGATAATCGGTGAAATCGTTGAAATCATCTTATATATCGTTATTGCAATGATTTATAATAAAAATAGATATTTCAATATAGCAGATATGATTTTTATATGGTTGTCAGTCCGCAAAAGTGAAAATTAAGGAAGATAACGTAGAAATAACTGGTATTTTGTATATCCTAACCTGAATATTTGTTGAACCCGAAGTAGGGCCCTCTATACGAAAAAATGTGAGAAGGCGGAAATATATGAATCGGTATTGCACGTAAAATGCGATAAATAATTGTTAAATAAATGAATAAAGTAACAAATGGACCGAAAATATAAAGTTAAACCACATCCATTTTTAAAAGAAATATGCATGTAATCAATGTATTCGACCTATATTAAAGTGATATACACATATAGCAAATATCCTGCATGTCATAGTACATAGATACTAAATTGATACTGAAATTAATTTATTTAATATCCGTCGAAACTACATTCACCTATAAATTCAACCTTTTTAATTTTAAGCATTTATTCCGCTTATTAGAACCATTAGAACTAAGTACTTTACAGATTTTGTTAGCAAGAAACTTTACTTATTTATATTCCAAACTTTTATTTAATATCTGCTGGCAAAATAAAACTTCTTACGTTTATCCTAAACGCACCTGATTATTCATCTTAAAAGAAATTTAAACAAATTTTGTGCAATTAGATGATTTCACCGATTTCATGCTGATTGCCTGGGGACGGCCAAATTTCATGAAATAGGTCAGATGACGGTCACTCCCCATCTCTAAACATATATTAAACATTTTAAAAAAATCGCCCAGCTAGGGAATCGAACCCTAACCTGCACTGTTAGAAATATATCGAACATTCAACCACTTTTCAACCACTGATGTGGTTGAAATCTCTTTCATCCACGGGGTCAAAATAAAATCCAATCAAATTTAGTTGAAAATTCGTAAAAACGTATGCGCATATACATGCGCAAACGTACTTCCCGCAAAGCCGCAGAATACTAACGAGGGAAAGTCCGGTGCAATCCAGCGCTGTAGAGTCAGTTATTTATTAGTTATTTTGTACGTGCTGTGATACCCGTGATATTAATTAAACGTACATTTAACAGCCTTATAGAGAAGAAAAACAAAAGGTACGTTGAAGTTATATTACTATAGCGAGTTGCGCAAAAATATGTACAAACTTTTCAAAAATGCTTGTTTTTATAAACATAACCTACAAAAGCATACAGCTGTTAGTTCGATATAGTATAAATGAAGATTTTTATTATAGATGTTAATACGTGTACGAACTAAAATAATTATTATAAAACTTTTAAAAACGGCATATAAATATGTAATAATATTCGAATGTCTCGTCATCCGGGAATTCGTGATGAGTACTCGAATATTTTCATAAACATGGCTAGTCGTTCCGAATTTTCGATACTATTAGCCCATCCTCTTTCACAACTCCCAGAATTTTTCTGGGCGATTAGACACAGTCAAAATATTATAAAATTATGTTCCTATCTAGAACTTGGTGCGTGGTTGTGAACAGACGTGTTTGGGGAGCTTAGAATCGATTTACCAGTGTTTTTCTAATGCATTGTAATTTGCAAAATTCTGTGGTTTGTTTATTGAGAGGAGACTTTAAATAAATTTTTGTGAGGTTATTGGAATTTGTCCACAATATGCAGAACCCTACAGCTAAAAAGATGGAGGAAAGTCTGCAGGAATCGTTAAACACCTTGCTAAAAAGTGACGAGTCGCTGACACAATCTCACAAGAACTTGAGAAGGGAAGTGCAGGAATCCACCATTGTATAAAAAAAGTTGGAGCCAAGACTGGAGCTGCTTTCCGAAAAAGTTAAGTGTATAGAACAGGACCGCAAATATGCAGATCTAAAATCTAGGGAAAAGAACATTCTCATATTTGGATTGAAAGACGACTTAGAGCACACTGATAATTTGCTCGATAAAATAACATAAACTATCCTACAAAGCCTATTGTGCCGCACCCGTGTTTTTGGTCGCAAGTCAGTACACTTTTTTCTGTGCGATTAGAAAAAGATTAGACGTAACAAATCACAGTGTTGTATCCGATTCTCACTATTGATATTGAAAATCAATACTTGAATCCGGGAATGGAAATTTTTTTCACCCAAAAACATGGAACAGGAAATGATATTTGACGTCACAATATCAAGTGTGGGTCAGCGTATTCGAAGCTTCTGGCAAATGCCATAAATCATTTGTCACCTTGTCACCTTAAAAGACTCATCTCATGCCATACGCGCCGACACCATATGTATCAGAGATGAAACTAGATTCATTTGTTGATATTAATGAGAACGCGTTGACGGATATACGATTGGAAGGAGGAATTACAGCTATGTAGGTCATAACTTATTAGGCTTTTAAGAAGACGTTCAGGGACATGCAATTGCGTGGATTGATTTTCTATAAACATTGAAGCTTCTCGGAAATTTCATAAATTATATTAATTACTCAATGAATGTCACCCTGAAAGGCTCATTTTCACACCACACGCGTCGACATCATATGCATCAGAGATGAAATTATATCTACTTTTTTTATATTAGTGAGAACGCTTTGATGGAAATACGATTGAGAGGATTTATTTCTATAAATAAATGGATTGCTTAGACATTCCACAACTACGAGTCAGCAGTCGTGATATTTACCAACAGGAAGTTCACAAATTCATTGTTTATACATTCCATAAGTATGTATTATAACTTATATTTCATGCGTATCCACATGAGTGCCATATATCATAAAAATAATCTTAACGTATCAAATTAATAGCATTTCTTAGTGCCTTGTTCTCTGATACCATCAGTTAATGGAAAACTTACATAACTTCAAATAACTTTAAATCTGAAAAGTGTAGTTTATGTATTGATTCTATTTTAATTTAAAAATGGATTTCGAAAAATATAAAAAAGTTCTGCAAATCATAAAGATGGGGATCAGCTTATACTTGAAAAGCAGCCCCCATCTGTTGAAGAAATTAGATGGTGGACGAGGGAAGGAACTAAAAACATCAGACTATTAAACAAATTACTGAGGAAGATGAAGAATATATCCATGGGACAAAAACGTGCGATTATGACACTGGTCGCTAATTTGAAGACACCAAGCAGGAATTACAAGAAGTTGTTGAAAACAGGAGCTGGCATGAGTGAAGCTTCGATGAAACTGCGAGAGCGAGTAATTTGGGATGATATAGAAAGTGCTTTTCAAACGAGGATACGAACTGGGGTAATATAAAATTTAATCCATAAAGATTTAAATACATGTTTAGATGACTGCAAACGTATGTTTGTCCCACGAATTAAAAACACATTAAAAGTTTGGGTAATATTAAGGTTTCTGTTGAATTTACTGGGGTTTTTAAGGCAATAGTGGGTGGTGTAGAGAAAATAGCTGAAAAATGACCCTATTTTAACAACCACAAACGTTGGTAAATAGTTTGAAGAAAAAGTAAGATAACAGGTTTAAGTTAAAATTGATAATATAAAAAACAACAGATTCAGGTTGGAGTTTGATAGAAATCGTAAACTTAAGGGTTAATATTGATAGATACGCACCTTTCCAGGTAGGAGCTTAAACTTTTATTGAATTACCTGATTTTATACAAAGAAAAAAGCTGTGATCAATATTAAAAATAAAGATTGATATTGCTTTCTCTGATTAGTAGTGACAAAATCTTAATTCTGCTCAAATCAATCCGACTCGAACTAGTTCTTATTCGAACCTTTAATGGTGCAGAACTCCAATATAATGATATCAAGTTTCCAATTTATCCTGCCGATATTCCGTAATTTGACCAAATAAATGGGTTAAGTATAAATGTATATGGATTAGAATTTGCTGGACGTAGCAAGAAACATTTAAATTTGAGAAATCTCTTGAAAAACATAAAGTTACTTGTGAAAATCTGATTGATAATTGCACACTTAACTCTTCACAGAAGAGGATAACGTTTAAAAATTTTAAATATATAAATATAAAGAGAGGGTTCAATTTGCAGTATATGCTTATAGAGAGTGTTTGTTAGAGCCAGTTACCAATATGCATGGAAATGCTTATCAGAAATATATACATTATTACACAAAATGCAGTTTTGACGATTCACAATTGGAACCTTTAAGTTTATCGTGGAAAGTACTGCATCACGTGGTTTGTCAATGAGTTGAAAAAGTTAGCTAAGAAAGTAGATTATTATTTTAAAAATCCAGTACGAATGGAAATCTGAAGATTAAAGCAGGAGCATGATTTTCAAAACGCAAAAGTTTGTCATATTTATGAACAAGATTTTAGGAAGATCAGGTTAAACATCGTGATCACGACCATTTCACAGGTATATATGTGGCCCTGCTCATGACAGGTGTACCGTAAATTACCAAGCCTCACATGCAATTCCCATAGTATTTCATAATTTATCTGGCTACGACTCTCACTTTTTTATAAAAGAATTGGCAACAAGGTTTCAAGGTGATATCTCATTATTACCTATTAATAAAGAAAAATATATATCCTTTACAAAAAGGGTGCAAAATACAAAAGTTAAACTGAGATTCATTGACTCTTTTAGATTTATGCCAAGTAGCCTCTCCAGATTAGCTTCAAATCTTAGCAATGATGAAAAATTATTAACAAGAAAATATTCCAAAAATGATGACAAATTTTAATTATTAACAAGAAAGGGTATATGGCCATATGATTATGTTGATAATTGGCAAAAATTAGATGAAGATTGTCTACAAGGTTTGGGAAAAATTTAATTTAAAAACTTTAGGTGAATATTCAGATTTATATTTAAAAAATGATGTTTTCCTTTTGCCAGACAGTTTTTAAAGTTTTAGATGTCGTTGTATTGAAACTTATAATTTAGATCAATTGCACTACTATACAGCACCTGGGCTTTCCTTTGATGCTATGTTAAAGTATACTGGAATGGAACTCGATCTACTAACAGATGTAGAAATGTTATTACTTATTGAAAGTTCCATCAGAGGCGGTGTATCTCAGTATTCCAACAGATATGCGAAAGCAAATAATAAATTCATGGGGTTACATTTTAATCCATTGGAACCAGAATCTGACATAATTTATTTTGATATTAATAATCAATACGGCAAAGCTATGATTCAATCTTTACCTATAGTGATTTTAAATGGTTTGCCAATTTTGAAAACGAACCAAATTTTTTGAATATGCCCGATTATTCAGAAATAGGTTATATTCTTGAAGTAGATTTGGAATATCCTGAAGAACTCCATGATTTGCACCAAGACCTACCATTATGTCAATAGCATTTTGTACCTCCTTTTTTAACATGTATAATTCCGAAATTAATAACCAATTTGAAATAAAAAAAGAATTACGTTCTCCATTATCAAAACTTAAAACATTATTTACAGTTGGGGATGAAACTTGTTAAAATTCACAGAGTTTTACAATTCAAACAAAAACCATGGTTAAAAGATTATATTGACTTGAACACTGACTTCAGAAAGCAGGCAAAAATGAATTTGAAAAAAAATTTTAACTCATGAACAACTCAGTCTTTAGTAAGATCATGGAGAACGTAAAGAAGGACAAAGATGTTACGTTAGTAACAAAATGGAGATTAAGATGGGATGCAAAAGCTTTGATTGCCAAACCAAACTTTCATAGCTGAACTATATTTGGTGAGGACATGGTGATCATTGAAATGAGTAAAACTAAAATTAAATTTAATAAACCAATTTATATCGGATTCACTGTTCTTTAAATATCAAAGATAATGATTTATAACTTTCATTACAATTACATAAAGTACACCTTCAATGACAAAATGAAATAAAATTATACTAACGCAGACAGCTATAAATTATCCACACTACGGTTCCAAACTTTTATGATTATATTAAAAGAGACTTAGACAAATTTGACACTTCAGACTATCCACCAAGTAATGTCTATGAAATTGTATTACTGAACAAAAAGGTCTTGGGGCTCATGAAAGATGAATGCAATGGAAAAATTAAAACTAAATTTGTTGAGTTAAGATCAAATTATATGCGTATAAAGTTTTGGGGAATGATGATGGAAACAAGAAAGCTAAAGGTATTAAAGCATCCACATTAAGAACAAGAAAGTTTGAGGACTAAAAGCAAACTTTGTTACATTATTTAACTCTTATTCGACCTCAACGGTTAATTCGAAGCCGATAAAATGAAGTTCACTCGATTCAACAAAACAAGATTGCTCTCAGCTGGCGAGATGCTAAGAGGATGCTTCTTCCTCATACAACCGACACACTTCGATGGGGCTATAAAACTCAATCACAGGAGACAATGGATGTAGATAGAAACTAATTTTCATTTTCCATAAATGAATTAAATTCTCAAAGGAGAGTTGGCATTATGTATAGCGATTCTAAAGAACTTGTATATATGTGTAGAAACAATCGAGGTGATAAGTATGACGAGTCACGTGGATATATGAGTGAAGGAGTGAGAGAGATATAGATAGAGAAAGACCTAGGACTAGTTTTTAATTTTTGATGTAGTAGATAGAGTCTACAATCTACATATTGCATTAACTAAAATATATCATTGGAATTGGCAACATTTTTAGTATATATGTAAATTGAAAGAGGTAGAAAAACTATAAAATCGTTTGTAAAATACAAGTTACTGCAAGTAAATAAAATTAGTTGAATCTATATGTTTTTTTTATTTAATGCAAGCTGAAAATCATTTTCTTTTTCTTAAACGGCTGTACCTATCGGATGCAACCTGATCCTGCAAACTGAATATTCCAATGTCAACGATGTTCACCAACCAATCATTCGCTTATCTACTATTCGCACTCTGAAAAAACAACATAATTTTCTTTTCATTTTTTTTAAATTTTATTTCCAACAGAGAAAACCGGTACTTTATACTTTAAAAATAAATAGATTATAACTATATATATGCAACTTAACTATTTCTAATTGTTCACAGTATTTTTTTATACAAACTTTTTCACCACGCCACTTACTGGTTTATACTCAACAATACGGTCATGCAATATAAGACAATATGCGGATGTTTGCGCAGGAAATTTTTCTTTTGCTTGAAATTCCAAACGAATATCTACTGGTCCAAATTTTAATGCTTCGTTTTGTTTCGAACAGTCAATTACCGTCAATGGAGCACATTGCACAAAATCTTTCTTGAAAATTAATTGAAAATTCGCAAACATTTCATACAATAAAACATACTGCTTTTTTATCAAAATCTACATTTAAATTGCCTTATGTATAGCATTCAGAATTCAGAAATAATTTGACATCGGATGTTTTGCAATTATTAAAAAAACTAGAATTTTCATAACCAATTTTTTTCTTATTTGTTTGAAATCCTAATATAACAAATCTAGGTCTCGATCTAAGGTTTTCCAACTAAGTAGAAGTTTTTACGGTCCAGATGTGTTGATATGTGGTCAGCAGAACTGGGTACTCATATAATTCCCAGGACCGAAAACTCTTTTGAATTGGTGGATCGTTCTCAATATACTTCAGTAACTTGAATTTCCCTTGATCTGACAATTTTACGTATGGTAATACCCACACTACCTTAATAATTGAAATTTTAAAAGCTTCAACTGCTTCCTCTGTTGCTGCTGTTTGCAAATAGCAATAGTATCATCTTTTGATCTAATCCATATGGGTTCATGCTTGGCACTAACGATTATTTGTTGGTAATCTTCAGCAAAAGAAAATATCATACTAAGAGGTATCGATACATCAAAATATCCATTTGCACTGTTTAATGCTTGTTCATTGGCAAAATCAAGCCATTCAGCGTTTTCAAAAAATCTACTCCGACTAGAATCCATGGAAACGTAATTTTTCATTAAACTTGTAAGGGCCACATGTTTGTTTTTATCAATCTCAACGGCATTGAGCTCGTATCTTGTCTCTTCAAATAAATGACACATTCCATTATTAACTAAAACTGTATTAGTAGCTGGATTTCCATTAACTTTAGTCCATCTTCCTTGAATGTTAAGTGAACTTCTGCTTGTTAACACACAACGATCTTGATTAAAATTTAAGAAATTTAAATTAAATTAAAATCCAAATTAAAAATCTTTTTTAACGTCCAATCATCAAATTGATGAACACTCCTGTAAAAAACAAGAATCCAACGACCAAATTTGGACCACAACGAACAAACATAAAATGCTCCAATTGTAATCTTAAAAAATCTTTGTTAAAAACCAAAATTTCAGACACAAATAAAAAAGAGGAAACAAAAATGAGAAGGCAGCCAACCTTCTCTCGTCTTTTTATTTTTATTATTATCAAATCACAATAAAAAAATATTGAAAATAAAAATAAAATTATATTACTAACGTTGTGGCACTCATACAGCACCCTTATGAAGGCAAGAAAAATAAAAACAATAGCACCAAAGAACAGGTGAACAGGTTAGATGAATCTGAAGCATATATATGATGATCATGTGAATAGTGGCATGCCTTATTAACAACTTAAAAAGGTGTGTTTAGCTTGCTGGCATGATGATAAGAATGGCTTTGTTTTAATTGATAAGGATAGAAATCTTAATCAAGGTAGATATAGAAAAGGCTTTCACTGTTTTGTTAATCTGGAAAAGCAATAAATATGTATGTACTGAGTACATTGAGACAGTTGCACTTTGAACACTACAGCATTAACATGTATAAACATTAGGAGGGCTTTCATAAACAAAAATATATTTTGCATAAAATTGCTAAAGATAGTGAAGCGATTCGACGAAAGCATAGATTAGTAAAGTTAAGTAAAGAAGCAGTAGATCAGACATTAAATGATACCTTTAAGCCCATCATTACACCGCTACTGAAAATAGTTTATGGTTTTGAAACTATCAAAAGAATTGATCCAATCGGAAATGATGTCAAGAATAAAATGAAGAATGAAATGAAGAGTGAATCTGAAGATTTTGAGCAAGGGTTTCAAAATGAACGTGAAGAGCAAAATGATCAAGATAATGAAACTTCATTCTTGTCAGCATACGATTCTGAGGCTTCAGGGGATTTCGAAACATCAGCTCGCATTTTCTCAAATGATGTGGATTTGCTTGACCTTTGGTTAAAAAGATACCAAATAGTTCTGTTATAAATAATGAAGACCTTGAAAATTATAAAAATGTTGCAATTTCAACAAATTTACATCGAAAACATTATAGATTTGATGGGAATTTTCGTGATAATAAATCTTTTAAATATACAAATTTTATTTAAAATAAAACTAATTCCCCTTTTACCTTTGAAAACTAACAATAAACAAATTGAAAAGCGCTCTTTATTGGGTAAAGGTTTAATTCCAAAATATATGATTGTCACAGAGGCTAATAAATTAGACTAAATTTATTGGGATGATCTAAATGAATTGGTTGATAGAGTACGTTTACTATTAGCATCTCAAGCAGCTGGAAATCCAATTCAATTGGAATTATTAATTAATCAGTGATTTTTCAATATTTTTGTAATTTGCAAAACGAGTATCGATGTGTTCGGACGTCATATTAAGCGAGCTAAGATGGAATGTCGAGGTCCACCAGGAGTTGGATTCCAATTCACCACCGATGGGCATTATGATATCGGAAAGAAAAAACTGTGCAATGTAGCTAATGCAAAAGATTTAAATGATGCAGTAAATTTAAATGTAATTCAACACGCGTTAAAGCAAGAAATTTAGACTCTGCATGATGTCATAGCTTCGTTGTGAACGGAAGTTGTTAACAATAACATGATGATTGAAACTCTAGAAACTTGCACAAATAAAAGTACGTATTTTGAAAGTTGATGTGGTTTCAACTCAAGAACTGGCGCATCGCAATTCAAAGCTCATTTCTCAGTTGGATGCCAAGATGAACACACTCAAAAATGGATGACGAAAAGCTGCAACTGGAGAAGTAGCTACATAGGCCTGCTAGAAGAAACTACCAACGTCAACACTTTGATATCGGTAGCATCGATGAAACTTTACAAGCGTATCTCGTTGAAATGCAACCTCGTACAAAAGAAAGCAAAGGATACAAGTACATCTTAACTGTAATTAATATATTTTTTTTTAATTTGCTTGGGCTATGCCCGCCAAATCAAGGAAGGGTGAAAATGTAGCTGCAACCATGGAATGTATACTTGACAAAGGACGCGTACCAAAAAATGTACATGTTGATAGAGGTAAAGAATTTTACAACTCGCAGGGTAATTATAAGTGAGTAGATATTTTAAAAGATTTAATTTTATCTTACAAAGATACTAAACATCAGACTATTAGAATTAAGCCAAAAGATTTACTAAACTAAATGAAAAAAAATGTTGTTTAACGTATACAAAATTATAATGTGAAACAAGCAATTAAGAAAACTAAATTTAAAGTTGATGACAAAGTACGTGGAAGAAAATTTAAGCTCGTTGTTGAGAAAGGCTACACATCGAATTGGAGAACTGAAATATTTACGATAAGGCAGATTAAGAATACCGAAACAGTGACGTATATACTTAAAGATTACCAGGGCAAAGCTATTGCAGGCAGTTTTTAGGAACAAGGACTGGTTAGAGTTGGAAATCCAGATACTTACCTTGTTGAAAATGTACGGTAGAAACGTCGAAATAAACTGTTTATAAAATGTTTGGGTTTGACGACTCTCACAATAGTTGGATATATAAGTCCAGTTTATAAGTATCTTTGTAGTAATCAGAAGTAAAAATGAGTAAAAGTAAAAAATAAGTTGTAGTCAGTAGGGCGTTAAAATAAATGGAGAGGCTCTGGAATATCTTTGGCAAAACGTCTTTATTGTAT
>JAWWLR010021363.1:0-10957 GCA_035041075.1 Acraspis erinacei | reverse complement strand
GTGTAAGAAATCATTATGTTTTAAAAACTTTTTTTGAGGATTGTCATTATTGTTCTAGGTTTGCAGAATAAGTCTAGATGTAATGTTTAGACTTCAAAATATTGTGAATTTGACCTAAACGTATTATTTTTGTCTATAAAACATGTATACTTTAAAATTATTCAATATTTGTTGTGAGCTATTCTATTATCGTACATTCTGTGATAAAGTGTATCCTTCAAAAAAGATGATTAAATACCCAGACATTCCATACCTTAAAATGACAAAAAATTTAAAAATAATTAGCACAAGATTCAAGTACAAAAATAATATTGTGAAACAATTTAGGGGTGGTTACTCCCTTCAACGCTCTTTTTTTTCTTAAAAATACATAAGTACCTTCATTCACTTTTGTTTGTGCGAAAACGGATAGACGCTATTTTACTTCATTTGTTATACAAATATTTGCTTAATTGCCTTTGTATGTGGAAAGCATACATTATCATAGACTCAAAATCAAAAGTGTTTGGGGGCAGCTACCGTCATTATTTTTTTACCATTTTTTTAATAAAATACGTTAAGTTTATTTTTTTCTCAAGTGCAAAATATTTTTTTTCAAAGTTTTTATTGTGAATTTAAAAATTTTTAGCAAAAAATTTAAATATATGTGGGGGTGGTTTACCCCCTTCATAATTTTTTGTTTTGAAAATTAGTTTATTCATATTTCATAACCAGGAAACTTTTCCAGCATGTTTGAGCGAAATCAATTTGGTTATTTATACACAAAATTATTCAATCGAAACTTGATATCCATATCTTTGAAGGGCTGTTTAACCCCCTTAAAGTGTTTTTCCGCAGATAAAAAAATATGTGTCGCTTAGTTTCTCGAGTACTACAACATATATCAGGGAGAATCAAATCGGCAAGAACGCGGGTGCCCCGCACCAACTACCTGCATCACTACCAGGCGTGCTATTGTATTTTTAGTGGTTCTAATAGTTCATGAAAATGATTTTTGACTAATATTTTTCATCTCAAAAAAATGGCCTATCGCTACTGCCGAAGGCCTGAAAATATGATTCCAATATATAGACACTGCCGGTCACACAAAGATACCATTCTGTGGTATCGCGTCCGGAATCAACTTTGATTTTGAAGAAGTATGCGTCATCTCCATAGCATGAAATCTCACCAGAGACAAAAATTGGGATAAAAAAGGTCAATATCACGTTAAATCAAATTATGATATCATTTTTAAAGTTACAATGTAAGATGCAAGCAGATCTAGAGGTACCTCAGTCAGGGTTCATTAAAACATCAGATTGGATTCATTTTGGATTCACTGAAAATCATGAGGATTCATTTAACTCAGAATTCTTACAGTTGGCACCTGATCCCGGCCTGATTCCGTACGGAATAACTTGTAAATCCTCCTTGTGAATCCTGAGTGTGATGGGCCTCGGAGGGGACTTACACCAAAAAATACACCAAAATGTGAAAGGCAAGGATACTCAATTAAAAAGCATGCATAAATGTGAAAGACAAGGAGATTCACATGAAAAAGAACCCCAAAATGTGAGAGGCAAGGAGACACGCACTAAGAAGCATTCCAATTTGTTAAGGTCAAGAAGATAAATACCAAGAGAATACCCTAAAACGGAAGATGGTAGCGCTGGTAGCGCTGGTCGCTTTGAGGCTAGTTGGCGCGGGACACTCGCGCTCTTATGCCTATTTACGAGTTAACCAAAATATTCTACCGCATTTTCGTTTCGGGATTTTTCTCAAACGAAAGAATCAAGCTTTTTTTCTAGATTACTCAAAACAAGATAAAAGACCTTTTCAAAAATATTATGAAACACTGAAATTGACATTCCGTTATATTAAATGCTTCCTCTTTACTGAATTTAAGGAGTTTCACTTGCACCACAATATGGCCGAGTTTAAATAAGATAAACAATAACAAAATCTTATTTAGGAATACTTGGAAAATGTAACCAAATTTAAATTATATTTCTTAACAGTAAAATAAATTCTAGTGCTTTCTTATCTCTCAAATTCTCAATGCCTTAAGTTGATACATTTTGCATTTTTATATTATAATATCACATTATGATATATAATTAAACAGTTTCTTTAGATTAGAATTAAAATGTTAATTTTTTTCGCCCAAAACGAGTAAGTTTTTTAAAGTAAACAATGTTTCTTAAGGAGAGTAAATTGAAATTTAATGAATTTTCAGATTTGACAGAAAAAAACGTCGGAATCACACTTCTGTAAATATAAGATGAAGCCGTGACTCCACGACTTAATTTTAATTGCCAAAAAAATTATTACAATGTTAATACTACTGATACAAAAATGGAGGTTACCTTTATTTGCATGAAGGATTTCAAAACACTTCAGGACTGGCGATCTTCTGCCTAATGGAGAGTCCCTGATTTCTTCATTGGTCATTACCTGGAACGCACCGCTCTGTACGTTTACTTTTGCCCGTCTTTGAGTTCCAGTTATTGTTGTATAAATTCCACGAAGTCTTCTATTATCGTACACTATTGCAAATACTTCCCCATCAGATGTTAATAATATGGTCTGTTCTTCTGTTGGAATAGGCTCAAGGGCATTATGCTCTCCTCTCAAATGGATTAATTTGTTGCGAGGAAAAGTATATCGTCGAATTTCAAAAAGCCTGGACGGATTCGAGTGAGGAATAAGCCGAATAAATTTATAATTTTCAAGTGTATATCCAAGTAAGAATGAAGAAGAAGAACTGCTAGGAGGAGATTTGGATCTGGCACGAAGTGAAGGCTCCTCATAAGAAGAACTTCGGCTCGAAGAACCTCGAACCTGATTTCTGGCAGGAGGATAAGGGATTTCAGAACGAGGAACATCACGCCGAGGGGTTGAAGTCTGTAAGCTCAACTCTGTAAAAATTACCATAGCTTTACATTTTCCTAAAGGACGCAATCGTAGTTCAGTAATTAGTAATGAATTAGTGATATGTAAATAGACTAGTCTAGGTCTACTACTTGCCTTTCATATTGCACGTCAAGATCAATAGTGTGACAAATAAAAAAAGTCGATTTTTGAGTTAGCTCCAATACAGGATATAAAATTTCCAGCCCTACGAGAGCATTATTAGTTGATAGCATTATCATAACGTGAGATTTTAACACTAACATAAATCACGCCTCCAATTATACTAAATCTCTAATATCTTTGGTGTACTCTTCGGGACTTTATATTGTAACTTACGATTCCAATCATCATACTGATCTTTCCAGTTCTTGTATTGCCTTAATTATTTTAGACGAAGTTGATAAGGCTGTATCCTATGGACAGCATACTATCCTTTTTTTCTCTTACCATGTCTTGATCAACAACACCGTTAAATTTTCCTATAATCTAAATTCAAAACTAACCCAAAGATTGGTGCGCAATCTTTCCAATACTGATGAGCATACATTCCATGAAAACTTAATGATTTGTAGTCAGGAAAAAATATTACAAGATACAGATATAAATAATGACATCGACGCTCTGACTATTTACCTAGTCTCCAAATTTAATAAATTTTCTCCTCTACGCGTCCCTATAAATTTCAATAAAGCTGCGTCTTGCAAAAATAACAAAAAGCAGTATAATACTAGTTTCATCTCGTAAACTTATGAACCTAGTTCAAACTGAGATTAGGCATGCGATCAAGCAATACAGTTATAACTAGATTGGACAAAGAGACAAAGGAGAGGACATTGAAGACTTTTTTATATACTTTTTTTCATTCCTAATTCCAGACTTATAATCATCACCTCCCACTGTCCCTCTTAATTAAACATTTAATGACTGAGTTCTCTTAGAAGACATTACACCTTAAATAATTTTGAAAAAAATACTTTAAATCAAGACGAATTCCGTTGTAACTAAATGAATGTCAATCAAAATTATCAAACTTACCCTTTCCAATTATCTTTCCTATTCTTTTGCATATTTATAATGCTTCCCTACAGGTCAGTATTTTCCCAGATATCTGGAAAACGATGCTATTAGCCTCGTTCCCAAAATCTCAAAACCGAAAGACTTCAGGCCAAGTTCTATTTTATGTACACTATGTAAACCACTTGAAAAAGTTCTTGACCAGTAAATTTACAAATTTCTCGAAATATCTGAGACCATTAATGGCGGACCCCAAATTAGCAATGGATAGTAGGCAGATCACGATTGTAGTTTATTTATTTATTTTTCGCAGGGTTTTGATATGGTTAATTATAAGTTGCTTCTACAAAATTTGATATCTTTTAACGTATCAAACTCCGTCATCAAATTTTTTAATTTCAATTTTAATAATCGGTCGTACAGTATTATTAACAGTAGTGGTGGGCTTGTTGAATGGTGAGAGATAAAGTGTGGGGTCCCTCAGCGCTCTATTATGGCACCCCTTCTCTTGAACCTGTTCACCACTGACCTAAGAAGAGTACTTCAACACTGCAGCTACCACAAATATTCTGAGGATTTCGAAATTAACTTTTCGGGACTAATTTATTCTCTCAGTAAATTACTTGTTCTCGTCCAGGAGGATATCGACCGGGTTATCATCTGGGCCTGGATAAATGAACTTACTCTTAACCCGGCTGAAACTCAGACAATTGTTTTTAAACCCACTTCATATCCGTGGCTTAAGACTCTGGTATCATTCCTACACCCTTGTATTAAAAATCTCACTATCCCTTTTTCGGAAGCGGTTAAAGATTTAGGGTATTTCTATAACTGTACCTTGTCCTGGAAGAAACCGGTACAGAGCTCCTCAAGGAAAGCCTACAGAATTCTACAACTGTATATGAATACGGACTGTTACCTACCTCTATTCGGATACTTTTAGTTAAGATTCTAATCTTGCCCCATTTTAACAATGGTTGTGTAGTATAGGATCATTTGACCTACAATTTCAATTTAAGGCTTGAGCGTGCGTTAAATGCTTGTATCCGTTTTATCTATAATTGCGTAAATACGAAGACATAACTGCGTACAGGCTTAAAAGAAGTCTACTTAATATTGCGAAGAGAAGACAATTTTTGATGCGCAATTTACTCTACGTCCTTTTTCAGAACAAAGCTCCTGAATATCACAAATTTGTAATTACCTTTATTATCCTGTTTCTTAGAGGATGATTTAGCCATAGTCTCTTTTCTTTAATAAATACAAAATACAAGTGTAAATATAATAATAAATTCTCAGGAAATTTAGCAACTATAAAAGAATAAATTAGTTACTCGCAAAATGATCACTTTGAGAAAATCAACCTTGATAAGTTTTGATCTTGTTTATTTAATAGATGAAAAATGAAAAAAAGAATGATTTTTTTCAGATAGGTGGGGGCATATCTGGAATTAAAGAAATGTTTAGGCTTAAGAAAAGATGAAATAAAAAAGTTTATGTTTGTACTTGAAAACGGAAAAATTTTGGAATACTGACTTTTTTACTTTAAAGGGGCAAGTAAAATTCATCATCTTTATATAAGGACAGGTCACAGTTAAAAATAAAATGGTCAAATTGCGGCTTCTCTCAATTCTAGGAAATTGCAAAGTTCAAGGCAAATTGGCTAGAATGCAGCAGGTCAAATTGCGATAAGTCGCATTGTGGTAAATAATATCGCAGCATTTCGCATATCCTATTAATTATAAAGCTAAAAAAAATGGCTTACATACAGAAAGTCACATTGCAGAACGTCACATTCTGGAAAGTCACCTTGTGGCAAGTCAGATTGGGGAATATCTCATTTTTGAGCTTTTGTCAAGTTTAAGATAAATTGGCTAGAGTGTAATAAGTTAAATGGCAGCAAATCATATTCGAGCAAGTCCTAGTGTAGCAATTCACATTGCGGCATATCTCATTTTCGACCAATTAAAAAGTTCAGGCGAACTGGCAACAATGCGACAAGTTACATTGCAGCATCCCTCATTCGGAGGCAAGTAATGTTATACTGAAAAATGAATTTAATGCATCTTATAGAGCATGTGAGGTGAATAACTTAATATTTGATCATCATTTTCGGTTTAGGTATTAATATGATGAAGAAATCTTCGTTTAATAATTACACAGGCCGACAAGATATTTACCGAGAAACCCGAACATACTTTGCCGAAGAGTGTTGATACGCTGAAGTGGAATCCAAGGTCCATATTACTCAATTGGCTATCGTTTTCGATATATCCTAACCTTTTAGTAGCAAAAACGTGATATTCCGACATATTAGACGTTATGTTTCAGTGAATGGTAGGTCTCTTTGATGTATGTATTAATGGGGTCTTAAAGTACTAAACTTTGTCTTTGAAACATACTTACATTTGTCCGGATATCTTTTTGCTTCTTTCAGAAATCGTTTGTTAAAATTAAGTAATTTGACTTCTTTCTCAACTGTTGATTATTCATACTAACAATGTATTGAACCATAAGCTCCCAAACCCGCTGATTACGAATCTGAAGTCAGAATAATGAAGTTTTCAAAATCGAGATGGCGCATTCAAGATTACAAGAAAAAGAGCCCCAAAAAATTGTACTCGGGGGTTTTTAGGGTCGCTGATTTCGAGTGCAACTTTGAGGGATTATGATACCTTAGGATTCAATAGATTGTTAGTACGTATATTCCAAAATTGAGAAATAAGTCAAAATACTTCATTTCCAAATACGATTACTCAAATACGAAAACAGATATCCTGACAAATCTAAATGCAGTTCAAAGAAAAAGTGTAGTACCTTAAGACTCTATTAATAGATACACAAAAGAAATGTACCTTTATAAGTAACATAACCTCAAATATGTAGAAAAATCACGACTCTGGCAGTTTTAGGATAGGATATATTTAAAAAAACAGAGCCGATTGAAAAATTTGGACATCAGATTCGTATGTATCGCGTCAAAAATCTCCAGGAAAGCATATTCTGGTTTCTGGGCTAGATAGTCGGCTAACTTTTGTCGGCCTGTGAATATTGATAAGCTTAATACCATAATTTCTAACTGTAGTGTAACTTCACTGTACCAGATGGTCAATTAAGGCTTGTGAAAAGAGGACCTTATTTTTTATTTAGTGACGAAAAAATAAAAAAAATAAATAATGCAGATCATTTGAAAAGTAGTGAAACTCAATATTTCATTTTTCACCCAAGGCTAGGGGTATTCTGAGGCAATGTACAGTAATTCTAATGTCAGATTTTAACTCAGCTACTCTAAATATGGAGAGATACCAGCTTTCCCGTTCAAAAAGTAACACCTCTATGAAACCTTAAATTTTCTCACTTTTTTACTTTGCCCCTCGGCTAAGTGGATTCTGAGGTGCTTCAGAAATATACTAATATCAGATATAAATTTAGCAACTCAAAATACGAAAATATATCAGCTTTTCCGCACGAAAATTCAGCCTTTTTAAAAACCTTCACAGAAAAAACTAAAGGTTAATTTTCTTTCATGTCCTTTGCATAAATGTGAAAACGGCAATAAATTAGCGAACTCGATGCATAAATAAGGTAAACAGATATAATAAAACACAGAAAAAACAAAATTAAAATTTTTTTGCAGATAACACTTGCCACTGTTAAAAATTAAACATATTTCGGCGAAAGCTTCACCGAAGTTAGGAGAATAATTCTGATCTCGTTTACTGCGCCACGCTGAAGTCAGCAAATTTCGGTAAAACATCCTTTATATGAAAAGTGGTAACCTCCATCTTATTAGTTAAGTTGTATTGTAGGAATCGACTGTATGGTTAAAGTCACGTAATATAATATAGTAGGAATTGATTATATTTTTTCTACTTCTATTACTGTCGTCTATTCTCCATTAAAGTAAAAATTCTCCTAGTTCGTGGCGCCACCTTAGCGTTATATTATGAACCAGAATTGGTGTATTTTAAGTTCATATCGGTAATCAGAGGGCACTTTGTGTGTACATACTAAGTTTGTTTCCATTTCTGCAATGGATCCATAACACTACTTGTGTTTGGGATTGTGAATACAGAGTATTAATTTTTCGAGAAATTCATTATTGTTTTTGTTTACCACTCTTTTCCATGGAGCGCTACCACAGTGCTACATTATAAAGTAAAATTTATTTATCTTGTTAGTGTGCTTAGAACTGCTTTAATGCACGTGAAATTTGTGACTTCCTGAATTCTTTTTTCAAAATTATTTGTACATATATTGCAATATTTCCTGAAATTAGTTTCAAAAGTGAACAAAAAAAAATTGAAATTAAAAAAAATGCAATTTTGTGCTTAATGTAAAACATAAAATAAGAATGATTTATATTTTTTAATGAAAATAATTCTCTGGTATTGTTTTATCTAGTAAACTGATTAATTAGTTATTATTTGGTTACTAAATCCAAGTGATAGAAAGGAAAGTGCATGTTACGAAAAAAATATATGTAAAATAAAAATTATTTGAATGATTCAATGTAACTAATTCATTTAATGTTTTACTAGTATGGCAACCGCCGGTAACTGCCTATCACCATGGTTGCCGGTTGTGAGCATATTCAACCTTGAACCAATCGGATTCTCTAAGGAAGTAAACATCTTCAACGTCCGGCGAACACCCTGTCACAGTGGTCCGAAGCTACTCAAATATGGCCGACTATATGATTTTGATTTTATGAACTCGGCCCCGATAAGCTTGGATGGATCACCGGGCGACGCCACTTTGTCACTATGGAAAATCGCTACCAAATTATCGGACATATGGAGGGTGTGGTCTCATCCAGCATTGGATGAAATACCAACTGGACTTCAACTCCGAGATTCGACACTGTAACGAGCGACCCACCGAGTAATCAAGATTGTAAACTGTAAAGCTCGGTAAATAACGTATATTGTCGACCTAGGGGTTAACCAGGGTTATGTCCCCATCAAACCTTCCATTAGGTATTAAATGTTCTTAGAATCAATAAAAGACTTCATGGGATTTCCTTTATATCTCTTTTCAATTTTTCCGCTCAAAACTGAGGTTGTAAATTTTACAAGATTCATGAACCTTTCTCTCGCTAAAGTTTCATAAAGCTAAGGACCGAGATTCATTACAGGGATACTATGATTTAATTACGTTTTTGTGTTCGGTTGCGGAAACTAGTTCATAGTTTACTAGGCGCGCTGTATCCATAAGCCGTTAAACCTTAATTCCCATGTCAGATTTAGAGTTTAGAGTAGAATATCGTGATTTTAAGTATACCTACCTGAAATTATCCCGAAAATCGGTTAACAGTCTAATTAATGATTATTTTAGTTCGGAGATTTCACGGAAGTAGGCGCTGTGACCATGGATCTCACGATTTCGAATCGTTCTTAGCTTTAGGTCGTCTTTCTTACAAAATAAATTAAAAGGCTTGAAATAAGTCAAAAATTCCTAGGTCAAGCGTGTTAAGAGTAAGATCTGTGCTTCAATCAATTATAATTAACAGAAAACTGATTTTATTCACTAAATATTATTTAAGATTCTCATCTTTCCCTCCAATTGCTTAAACTCACGGACTATTCAAAAATATGAAGTTCCATGAAACTGTTATGCCCCTTAAGTTCATGAAACTTTAAAAAATATGTTAGTACTAAGAGATTATGTTGATTACGTAGGAATCGTTTAGTCCTTAGTCTCCCCGGTAGTTTCGCTGCGACCAGAGGTTTTGTGAGAGAGCCCTGACGCGAGTAGCCTGCTAGTTGACGGTCTTGGCGCGTTATACAAAACCTGTCACTGATGTTCTCGATCTCACTGGCGAAAACTATCACGCATCCTGTTTGTTCAGATTGTAATTCTTTTGGATTGGAGTATGGATTGATGTGTCATTGAGTTGCTGTGAATTTTCTTTGGCTTTAGATTGGACGGATTATCAAATCACGATAATGACCGAAGTTTTATTAGATTGATAGAGATACGATGCATAAGGTAACCTTTTGTTTTATTTCGGCAAGCGACGCAACGGGCGAGTCGGGCCTCTGAGATATTAGATTTGGGCTCCACTTCGATCCGATGCCTCGCTTGGCCCCTCTTGTTTGTGTCGAATTTCGATTTATTGAAAATTTCTTTTGGTCAAGTCAGAGCGTAGGATTTTTCCCTGCGACTGTTGGGTTCCTAGGATAATATACGTTCTGGCTGGCACCCAATAAAACTTCGATTCATATATATAGTATATCGGTATACATGTGAAGATATACGTATATATCACGAATCTAACCCACATTCGACACGTGGTGCAAAAAAACCACTCTCAGAATTAGTATAAAAGGTTAATAATAAACCAAATTTTCGCGAGTGAAATTAGGAATAAAAAAAGAAAAGCAAAAAAAAGAATAAAAACAATAATTCGCCGATTTTTTCATGATATTAAATCACATCAAGATTGATTTGTAACTTTTTTTATTTAAGTAACATGCATTTATTATTTACTTCGTGTTTATGTAACTTACTATGGGCAATAATTAGTATAATAAAAGTTTGTGAAAGTTAAAATACCTCCATGTCAGTCAAATTATTTCTTTTATAGTTTTTCGATGCGAAATGAGAGTCAAAATTTTGATTTCTAAATGATGTAAAAATATATTTCTAGTTTTCCTGGAATAGTGTAAAATTTTATAAAGGACTCAAATGTTCTGAAAAATATAGAATAAAAAGTATTTTGATGATTCACTTAAAATAATTCTTTATTGCTTTTTATGTTATAAGCTGATTAATTGCTTATTAGCTGATTAATTTTTTTACAATATTAAATAAGACTTTTATTACATTTTAATTTTTCTCTATTTAGCCACATAAATTAATTGTTTATTTTAACGTGATGTGATTGAATATTTGATATAATTTGTACAATAAACCTTCCGTAGGGGCTGTAAGACCTTGTAGTTGGTGGGGATGCTTAAGCGTGTGGAGCATAGGTGTCAAACGGACCTCGGCCTGCATGCATATGGATATGGATGAAAGGACCCCTATAAACGGGCTCTCCTGG